>DWNR01003541.1:0-11684 GCA_018250455.1 Polygonus leo | reverse complement strand
ATAAATTGCTTCACGGAGGATTATGAGGGTGGCGGTGGTACCTCCCCGGTCGAACTACATGAGTTCTACCATCTGGCTAGTATTAAATTACATATATACAAGTGTGTATTCATAGTGAATACACACTTGTATATATGAAACTTAAATCTAAAACTAAGCTAAAACAGTTATGACACGCAAGCGGTATACACAACGTGACAATAATCTCGTAACGATTCTGCGACAATGTCGCCAGGTACACGGGACGTTGTCGTTAAGCAAACGGCGGTCTGTCGGAGATCGCTAGAAAATCGCAAGTCGGATAGGAGCCTTATCTTAAACATAAAATAGACAAACTCCGTAAACTCAGTTTACGAGTAAACTTTATCAGTTTGAAGTGTCCATGAAAAAATTTTATTCTTTCATAAAGTTCTCATGATGATATTTGTACTTGTCCGTGTTGGAGTATAATGACATAACATATATAAAGTAACCATGAGAAATGTATAAAACGATAATATTTTTCACTGACACTTAATGATCCAGAACTATACGGTACAATAAGACGTCTATACCGAATTTGCCTTTACTTCCCGGTTCGTAGAATTTTCGCAAAAGTATGTCCCATATTGACGAAACTATGGGCATCATTTGAGATGCGGTAAGATTTGCAAGGCATGGGAAGAAACGGCAAATTCGAAGGAGACAAATTATGCATGTAACCTCATGCTCGAATTTTGGCTGAAAAGTAAGAATTTATTATGGAAATATTATTTAACTGTCATATAATACTATGCTAATAAATGAATACATAAAAATATGGGAATGAAAACTGCATAAATTTAAAACGTTTATTTTCTTTTAATCCACGCCGATAGTAATTCCTGGTGCATATATGTTTTCACATACTATAATAAAATTGTTTTACTTTAACTCACCTGAACATTATATTAAAAATAAATATATTTGAAGCATGGTAAAATGTTCATAGTATATAATGTGTGGCATATTCAAAATTCTAGTATAAATATGGTTTAGTGTGAAATGGTATAAAATATGACTGGTAAGTACATAATGTATAATGACAAAATCGGCTAAGAATTTGCATTATTTTTTCTCAAGTAAGCGCTACAAATATGTAGTTATTATTTGGTCATGTAAGAATTACCTACAACAGATTTGAGTCATATGCATAAAATAAAAGTTGTTTATAAATTAGAACAGTATAATGATACCATTATCAATTTTTTGAAATTAGAGCCCTTAAATGGAAGAAGCCTAGAACTGATAGAAAAAAATGTAGTTTATTTATAAAAGCACTAAAACTTAAAACGTCAAAGGAGAATCAAATATTTCTTTCCAATAAAAAATCCTCATAAGTTTCCACGTCTAAGAGACAAAAAAAAAGGGAATCGAGATAATTATCTATTTAATTCATGGACATAACAAAAAGTAATGTTAAAGATACATTTAACAATAGAGGGGGCTAACAATGCTTCTAGTGACAAGTAAATGCAAGTGGAACATGCACATGATGCGATCAAAACATATACGAATATGTGTATTGAACAGATTTTTTACAATACCTTACCTTTTCTCAAACATTTCTATTAATCTGATAATCGACATTTTATTAATGTTTAATGTTTATGTGATTATGTCATGTTTAATCTCAAATATATCTCAAGTTTAATGATAGCTTTTATGATATGATTAACTTATTTCCGATTAAATGTTTTTAGTATTTTGTACAAATCTAATATCTTTACATATGAATATAATTGATTATGAAATATATAATTATATGTTTTTAATGAATTATTTTTTTATTTTCTTATATGCTCTTAAATATCGTATATGAATACTTAAACGTAAAATCTAACGATGCCTCAAAACATTCAGCACTTCCAAACCTTGTCAATAAAAACCACCAACATACTGTTGGCGTTTCAAGCCAAATTAAATTTTTATTTTTTGTCGGTTTAACATTGATACATAAATAAAAAGACCGATGAAAGAAAATATTATTTAAGATGCAATTTGGACCAAACAAAAGCGATTTTTAGATTGAGTGCCATGTGTCGAGACACCCTACAGACAAGTAGTAGTGTGAATTTATTTAGCAAAGTGTGTACTGGGAAGAGTATAGACTCACCACACGCGAGACTCAGGGCTCTAAGCGGCGCTCTGGCTGCGGCGCTGCTGGCGTACTGCAATGCACACACCGACACGGGTCAAGGTTTGTGTACGTACATACAGACAAACTATCGACGTCCGTTACCAATTGTGCACGTTCTCAAATGTATTTCTGTACGTACGTACGAGTATACGTACTATATGTATACGTGCAACGCGCGTGTACGCTTATTGTGCACGTTAATCATTTAGTACAAAAAATATTTAAATATTCTTAAATTTAAGTAATGTCGTATTAAATACGAATTAGATCATTACTACTTTATGCTCATTAGTTTTACTAATGAACTTGTAATAGACTAAAACTTAATTGATTTTGATAATTCATCAGAAAAATGCAAGTAAATTCAAAATAAAATATATAAATGCAACTTATTTCATTTCATATTGGTTATGACACCAGTTCAGATATTAAATTAACCAAATCCTTTATAAATTAAATTTACGAAATCGTATTAAAGTTGTAATTAAAAAATCTGCCCAAATTATTCCTAAAACATTGGTAATGAACGTCAATATCGTAAACAAGGTTGACAGAGTAATGCTGTAAACAATCAAGGTTCAATCAAAACATCATATTATTATCATATAACTGACAATAGGAGACATAGTCTTAACATGCTACAAAACACAATTCAATACACTTAGTATTCAAACGTCATTCAATGCATTCTAGTTAGTTCTCACACTCATGCTCAAGTTAGTTGTCTTTAACAATAAAGTTGTAGAAGAAATAAACACGATTCACGGAAATGCGCTTGAAAAACAGATAGTACGTCTATCGTCGCATTGAGACCCCCACAGCTATTCGAAGGCCTATGAAGCCGAACTTTAGATTAGCATAAGCCTTTGCGCTGTGAAAAAAAAGAGTTATTTCCCGAAAAAGGCAGCACGGCGTCAAGATCTTAACGCCTGAACCATTCGCGCCAAACAACACTGGACTGTTACCGGTTTTGGCGACGTTCTACAAATTATCATTCGGGCCTACGCTCCCCTCTCCGCTAAAAATCAAATGTTAACGGTTAAAATAATTAAACATTAGACCTACCTAGAACATTGCCTATTTATGTGATAGAACTTGACATTAATAAATTTTAGCGAAGAAATTAATTAAAGAGAAAAAAATGTTAAAATCGAGAAAGTACGCCAAATGCAAAGTGGCATACGTTATACAAAATACTTAATTGGTGCAGTTCTATGTCAACCACTAATACCGAATGTGTATTTATGTGTGCCAAATTAACCATGTCAATTTTAAATTCAATATTATCTTGTGTAATGTTCGTTTTTAAATTTAGATATTTAATACAATTTTAAGTGTTCGGTCAACCTCTGGTCAAGGCTTATAAAACTGCACCACGATAATTTATTATTTTTATTTGTGAGTGATAAAACTGGACACTGTAAAATAAGCTTTAATCGAAGCGAAGTATGTTATACGCTGCCGTGCTAACATCTTGTCCCGGCTCCGGGCCTGACCTTCACATATTTCTATTGGCTACGCGCCCCTTTTTGCAGGTTGTTAAAGAACCTGAACTGAAGTCGCAGCGTTAGGTCTTTCCGTACTGTAATGGAGAACACATACTGTGACTATGGTACATAAGTGTCACCCGACTGTGCGGATCCGTTAATTACAGATCAACTACCAAATCTGTCCACTCCAACCATCAACAACGAAGATCCAAATCAAAGTCTACTTTAGTAAATGCATTAAAATTTCAATATGTGTGCAGTTGGAGTGAACAAATACATCGTAAAACGTAGATAGTACACTGGGGGCACGCGTGAGTGTGAGGGGGAGGGGGTGTTCGCGTGTACTCACGAGTGGGGGTTGGGGTTTATGTCTGGGGGTTCCGCGCGCACGAATCTGTCCTGCCGTTGGGCACCGTCTCCGTCTCCGCTAACTTATCGCTGGGCCTCTCTTCGCCCGGTCCCGCCTGTCTCTCAGCTGGATTCTCCATCTGTGTCGTACCGTCTGGAGCACCCGGTCGACCGGCATTAACCGGTTGTCCGTCTATTTGGATCGACGTCGGTTTCTCGGCATCCGATTTGCTGACCGCAGTGGGTACGCCATCGATTTCTATCGAGGTAGGTTTCTCGGCGTCCGATCGGTTGACTGCGGTGGGTACGCCATCTATTTCGACGGAGGTCGGTTTTTCGGCGTCCGCCGTGCCGATCGCAGAGGGCGGGCCGGTGGGTATCTGGGGGAGGCCGGGGGCGGGGGCGACGTCCTTGGTGGGGGTGGCGGCTTCGGCGCTGGGGGGCGTGAGCGCCAGCAGGCTGGGGTCGACGCCGACGGCGGGCGGGCGGCCGCGCGGCAGGCGCAGGCGGAGGGAGGCACTAGCGCGCTTTTGCAAGCGGCAATCTGACGAGATCGATGACATTAGGCAACTCACCGGTGACCGTTAGTAAGCGGGGTGCTCAAGCCGCCCGTTGCGTCATACGTGCACGTGGCGTTGGTATGGCCGTTAGGTGGAGGGATGTCACACGTCTCACTATGTCGTCGAAAGATCTTTTTCGTAGCAAATATTTCGTATTGCATAAAAATTAGGAATCGTCGCGTATCCGAATAGATTTTATCCCAATTTACTTAAGGGTAACCATATTAATTATAATTACATTCATAAAAAATAAATCCTTTATATAATAATAAACGTTCACCGGTAGATAGAAATAATTTTAAGAAAATTCTAGTTAGTATCCCCTGTCCCTAAGCCAGTGTGACATCCCTGAGGTCGCTATGGGGTGAACGCCATAGTAATAATGTGTGATTACTATCGAGAGCGGCCGCGGCGCCGCGAGAACGCGTTGTGGTAATACCGCACGCCTCCATCTGTATCCAATGATACCATACGTTCATAAATGATGCTTTTAATGTCCTTACAGCACTACCACGAATATATGGCGAGGTGTTCCTCCTTGTCTGTTGTAAATATTCCGGAAACAACCATATGATATCAACAGATAAGGTCTAAAATAGTTTGCAGAGTGAAAGTATAACTTTTTATTGGATGTAACCGAAAATAGCGTTACAAATGTAACCACTTAATGAAAAACGTTTGTAGCTGGTCGTTGTAAATGGGGCATATATTTAATAATAAGCCATATAAAATTGGTAATCTTGTACGTTATTTAAAATGTGTTCGAATATGTAGTTTATATTTTTCTTCGTGATGAATGTATTTGAGTTAAAATCGTGCTTGTGATTTCAGTTCAAGTGATTGCCGTGTTCCACTTGACGACCACAAGCACCGTATTTCTATATCTGACATGATAAAAAGATAGAATCAGCGCGATCATTGTAGGCGTTAATCGGTATGTCTTATGTCAATGAAATGACAGTGTTACTGATCGATGTATCCATTCATAAATATATGGATGATAGACACAGTCAAATGAAGTTGATAACATTTTAAGAATTAAATATTATTTTTTGTATGCATTGCATGTTATTACCTATAACATATTGTTGGCAACATTTATCAATACATTCATACATCTTCAGTGTAATTATATTTTGTATTTCTTTCATCATACATTCATATTTCAGTTCATTTCATTCTATTACACAAACATCTGTGTGTCATAGTGTGCTAAAATGTTTTCACTGTAAATGTTCTACCGTAACCTTTTTTGGTCATACATATATTTTATTATGTGAGACTTTATATCAAAGTATATTTGTGTGCTTCTTAAAATGTGCAACTTTTAGGTATATTTTATGATTGATTATGTTTTATGTCTGAGAGTATGTGGTGAATTTTCCAGTTAAAGTCAGAATGTGTGTGTGTAAAATTCGTCGGTTTTTGTTGTCGATCCCGATCTTGTTCAGAATAATGTTGTCAGCAGATGAGTTGTCGCATGTCTGGTATATCAATCTCGTATACTCATCTTCTCGTGTATTGTATTCTGTAATGTCGTGATAGTTTGATGTCGTGTCGTAAGAACTTCATATCTTCGTGTATGTTGTGTTGTGTCTTTTCGTACTGAGCACATTACTTCTGTGATATTCGTAAGTAAAGTATCGGTGACGCTTTCATTACATGTGTCAAATTGTTCTCTTTAAATTACATACAATAAAAGTGCTCCTGTAGGTATAAATTCCATTCTTCTGTATCTTATTTTCCTGAATTTTAATTTTACACGTGAACGAAAAAATAGTATTATATAAACATTATGTAAAAGGAGAGGAAAAAAGTGACATGAACGCTAAATATTAAGGGACACTTAAAAGGACCTTGAAATAGACACTGTTTCTGGCAAATCATTTAACGAAATATATTTTACGTTACAATACTTTAGTAAAATGATCATATGTGTGAGAAACTGTAGTACTCATACATACCAAACTATAATAAAAACATTTTCAAATATCGATACACTTCATGTCATTTCTTTCTATACTCTTATAGGATAGTGTCAATGTCAGTTTCAGTTTAAATACGAGTACTGGTTAACATTGAGATAAATATATATTGATAATTAAATTGATCAAATCTATAAGTAACTGACACTATAGTGAAGATAAAATTGAATGATGTCTTTACACGAGACTAGTATTTTAACCCAATGTCATTATCATGTGTTACATACATATTGTATAAATTAAGGTTGTACATATTGTATAAGTTAAGGTTTTCCATGTTAGCTTGTTTTAATGCTTTACCATTAAAACGACCTTTTAGTGTCTTCATGTACATGAATAAAATGACTCGTATTATGTCAATAAGATTTAAATAATTTGCTTACAGTTAAATAGACCATCACGACATGTGGTTGTTAACTTGCCTCGTGTGAATAAGACATATTATGTTTATGTTGTACATAGAAATACGTAATGAATGCAAAAATGTGTTTGTGTTTATTCAGCAAAAGTGTGTCAAAGATCCATTTTGAAATGTGGTGTGTGGGTGTGATGGTGGTTTAAGAATGTTTTAGTATATAGGTCTTAGGTAAATGCATGTTTACACGTAAGTTTTGACGTATACGCATATGCGTTTTGATGTATACGTATATGCAGTACGCATGCATATGCGTGTATACGCATATACTTATTTGAAAACTTGTTGCGTTTTACGCTTGTAGGTATATGTGTGCGTTTATGTACGTATAGGTTTACATGTGTACGTGTTCATATGTGCACATGTATCCATATAACCATGTAGTATATGTATAAGGTGGCGTAGTGGTGACGAGGTGCGCGTGTGTAATTGTGCGTGAAAGTGATTGTGTTTGTAAGTGTGAGTGTATGTGTGGGTCTGAGTGGGCGTGTTGGGTGTGTGCGTGCGTGTGCGTACTTCTGCCGATGTTCCACTGCAAGGTGGCTGGTGACGCAGTGGAGCGTGTCGCCGTATTCCAGGTACGCATGTGTAAGTATTCGTGTGTGTATGGGGGATTGTGAGTGTTAGTGTGAGTTTGTATGGGTTTGTACGTGTGAGTGCGTGCGTATGCGTGTGCGTACTTCTGTCGATGTTCCGCTGCAGGTGGCTGGCGACGCGGTGGCGCGCGTCGCTGTACTCGAGGTGCAGGCCGAGCCGCAGCAGCGACGGGTTGCGCTCCACCAGCCGCGTTATCTCCATCTCTATCTTGTTGCCGAGCACTTGCGACCGCTGGAACAATACACGCACAAATAAATATACACTTTCATAACCAATATAATATAAGGTTATTTAGTTGTTTTGGAGTTGGCCTCCAGCGCGTCCGCCAGCAGCTGCGCCGTGCGGTCGTTCAGCCCCACGTTCACTAGCGAGAGCATCTCGAGGTGCGTGTTCTTGTTACTGACAATAGTCGCCACGCTCCTAAACAAACCTCATTGGATGCGTCGAACTCCTCCAAGCGTGGTAATTTTGAACAAGAAGTGCAGTGGTTGCAATACACCTGCTATTTTGAGAAACCTGAGCCCGGTACTACAGGAACGGTATTGTTCGCTACAATACCGTTCCTGTAGTCAACCAATCTAATTAGCAATACAAAAATCACTCATGCTCATAGTGGTGAGTACATTATAATGTGCCCGTCCCATAACGGACCATATTGTCCGTGTTTCCCTCAACCAAGCACGTTTGAAACAGGAAACACCTCTGCACTCCTAGTGGTGACTAATGTTCGCAGCAGCTGCAGCACACTCGTTCTAATGATGTCCCCATCCCCTTAACGAACAATACTGCCCCGCTACCCTCATCTGCCCACCTGGTTGGAAGCGCGGAACTCCTCGACGCTGGTGGTGGTGAGCAGCGCGCGCAGCAGCTGCAGCACGCCGGCGGGGCTGATGAAGTTGGTCTCCACGTTGACGACGCGCAGCGTGGAGTTGGCCTCCAGCGCGTCCGCCAGCAGCTGCGCCGTGCGGTCGTTCAGCCCCACGTTCACCAGCGACAGCACCTCCAGGTGCGTGTTCGTTTTTAGAGACTCGAACAGCTTCTCGAACTTCTCGTCGCTTATGTTCTGCGGATGGGAAATTGAAGCGTTATTGCAGTTATCGAGTGTATGTTATATATCTACACAAATATACTTCGTGATGATTAAATACTGCGAACTTAAGATGGAGCGAAAAAAGCCGATCGAGTGGTCGATTGAGAAACAATTATAAAAATAACACTACAATAATATGCCATTAATTTGCAGGAACTCTTAAAATCACAACCTTCAGTCTTCTTCACTTATTATACTTATTATTAACTTCACTTATTATAAAAATACTCGAAAGCTACATTACGGATTGGATTTATCGAGTCAGGGCTGTCTTTTGACATTAATCTCCCATACGCACACTACCTACACTTTGTGGACATGATTATAGATTGCCATTTATGTTCACTCCCTGTTTCTAATGCACCACAACATACCAACATTCTGCTTTATAAAATAAGAAATTATACCTTAATATTATTCCAATTGAGATCAGTGAACTTCTGGTCATTTTCCTTCACCCTGTTGATAGTTTCCTCGGGGTCTGTGTCGTTAGGCGGGTCCATGGGGTACACCTGAAGTAACATTTCAATGAAGCATATTAGAAAGGAAAATAAACATACACTTATTAAACAACACAAATATCTTTATGAATAAATATGTTATAGTTCATCAGAGGGAAGGGTATATTTGGTTTGGTTTTACCCTTCTAATTTTACGTTATCATTATATTAACACGTGAAAATACGCGGGCAGAGTATAAATTTGGTACAGCATTCCAGTTTATATGGAAAAGAAGTGCAGAAACCTAATATTTTTATTAATATTACACTATAAATGCATTATTTTTAATAAGATTACACACACATCCACACGTTTCACACACACATGTTTATGCGTAAAGTCTGCTGTCAACCTGACAAGAGATTATTATCTGTCACTCAATATCAACAAAAAATCACACTGGTTTGTTTATTCAAAAATATATGCAAAAAACTTCCTTCTTTCTTTATTACATTATTTATTTTTACATTTGTTTTTATTATGCTCGAATTTCGAGCACAAGGCGATCTCTAGTAATAATAAAGATACAAAATATCATTTCATTTGTGATAAGGGTGTTTTAAATTCTTGGTACAACATCTAAAACTGATTGAAACTGATTATTTTTTAACAAAGAAAAAAAGTATTGTTAAACATAGATTATGCCTTCATTCACAAATATGTCTGTATGATTCATATTTTAATGTTCACATATCTGCGCATATTATATCGAATGCATTATTATAATGCGATTTATGAATGGTTCCAGTGTTATGTGAACCGATAATTTACTGGTGATTAAAATAGTCTCAAATGAAATAGTGGGTGCATACACTTGTACGTCTCGCCTCACAGCTTGCCAAAATAAATTTAAGGCGTGTTTCAACAACTCGCCTGTCACTGCCAGTTGAAATAATTCATATATTTTTTTTATTTTTGAATATCCGGACAATACTGTTTTTCTGAAAGTACAAATGCGCATATCTCTGCTGGCAACATAATTTGTTTACAGACATTGTATGCCTCTAATTTAATTGGACCTATTTTCAGATGTCTACAAGAAAAAATCCAAAAGATGATTTGAAAAGCAAGTATATAAAAGATACATATGTTGTACATGTATAAATTTTCAGTACATGCACAATTCAGACTGTTCAAAATAAAAATATCGCGTCCAATTATGAGGAGACATGGAAATTGATATGAATCAAAATGTAATAAAAAAGAATCATCAAGATCAATTCACAATAGTTAAAAATATCGTGTGACATACAGTATAAATACAAATACGACACATAAAATAAGTCGACTTGAGAACAAATACAATGAAAAAACAATAATCAAACATCAAACAAAAATAAATTTATATTTATGATTTCAAAATAAGCGCCGTTTTGTAATCAGCTCTTTATCAGTTCGATACCAAAACTCGTGTTAAAAAAAATATGTAGTAGTATCAGCTTATATGTTATTTGTCTAAGGATACAACATGTGTCTTCTATTAAATACCAGATTCCTTAATTAAATTATAATATAAATTATTACGCAAATGATTAAAAAATACAGGTTACAAAAATCAACTACTACATTAACTTTTCAAAACTATTTACGCACATTTATATATGACTTATAACAACTATATTGTAATACATAATGAGTGTGTTGTACTGGATAACCTTACCTTGGGTTTAGTGGCTTTAGTGATACCGTCCCATCCGAGGCCGACAGGTTGTCCTTTGTTCAGCAGCGAGGCGTGGTACTGGTCCTGATTCATCATGGAGTGGAAACCAAGGATAGCTGCAACAAATAGTCAACAATAGATATAAATGCACATATTGTACGTAATTTAAAAGTTGAACGTTTTTGTGTGTCCGATGCTGCGTCGAAGTCGATAATTTTTGGATAGTACAAAAATAGCAAACGCGCATACATAATCCTTCGTGAAGCGATTCTTGTGTTTCGGTTTAGGCGTGGTTGCCGGCTGTTATAATTCACGAGACGAACATCTTAGTCCTCAAGGGTAGTTTAATCATACTTGGGGGTGATTACTGTTGTCCTTGGGCAGCAGTGATCACTTAACACCAGGTGGTCTGCATTATGCATGTGTAATAAAATTTCTGCTGCCTATTAACATTTATGAGACCAACCTGCGGTTACAACCACAAGTGCAGTACTGCCGTCCAAAAATGAGATGTTAGCCTCGTTTTAGTATGTCCCACAACCACGCCTCTCCAATCAAAATACAGGTTTTGGAAGATCGGCGAAAACTACTCCCCAATAAAAGTACACAAGAATAAACACCTCCAAGCTATTATAAACTCCATATTAATTTGTTTTACCTAAATAATAAATTATTCCTGACTTTTCAGGAAAAGGACTGGGAAAGATTTATTTGATGACTATCCAATGTCTACTAAGATGAAAAGCTATGTAAAATACATATGTTCAGACTCTCCGTTAAACAAAACTAAAGAAATACAATTTAATAGACATATATTTTTATGATATAATAATTTGAATAAAGTATCGTTATAAGCGGTTGCATTCAACAGCACAGCAAA
>DWNR01003540.1:0-11684 GCA_018250455.1 Polygonus leo | reverse complement strand
GGGTAACAAACATAAAAAAAAAAAAAAAAACATACGGTACGAATTGATAACCTCTTCTTTTTGAAGTCGGTTAAAAATAGGGCAAAACTGTAAGTATTCGGGTGTTGATTTTATTGTTGAAATTTTTATTTTATTGTTGAAATTTTTATAAATTACGCAATTAAGTAAACTGCTTAATTAAATTTGATGCCGGCATGTTATTTAGCCAGCAGATTGAAAATCGTAAAACCTCCGAAAGCGACCGAAATGGTCGAAGTTTCAGTGTATATGTGTTTCACCGTTATATTTTATGGTATAAAATGTAATTGGTACAGATTTAAGCATATAGATAGGTGGTTTACCGAATTTTGTAAAAGTTGAATGCATATAAAAATCTTATTAAGTTTGAATGACATTGATAATACTTCAACTTTATATTTGTAGTTGTTATATAATACTCATTATAAAAACATTCTGTAGAAACTTATGTGTCTATTAATTACGATTCTGGATATACAGTCCTGTGACAGGGCGACGGAAGGAACACAAGGACAGTGACAGGACAGCAAGTCTTTAGTAATATGGTCATTGGGATCCTTTGTACACGGAACACTAAAAATCATGTCACGTCATGCCATGCAATGACTGTTTGACCGCGTCTCTTAAACCGAGGCTGACACTGTCAATTAAAATATCGTTAGTGGCTTGAGCAAATTCCTAAGAGTTAACTTTCAATTATGTGTTCTGAAACCATCCATTTACCCGAACAGTTCGCTGAACTACCGGGCCGTTTTGTTTGCTTTCTGACAAATAAATAAATCGTAGCAACAATTATGGCAGATATAGCCGGAGCAGAGATGTTGCTGGAGCATTTCGGGTTAGGGATGGCCATCAATCGAGTAATTGATGCATCGATGTATTATAATCCAGAAACTATATATTTTAAATCGATTTTAAGGTTAGTATTAAGTATTTAACGAATCAATCTCAGATGTCACATGAAAATTGGGATTCGATATTTTGTGCTATAATAACAATGTATGTTTTTCAATGTGAAACTAATTCTAATGTTAGAATAGTAAGTGTAATTTTTGATGATAGTTCAAGATACGGCTTAAAAGTTTGTAGTTCTTCTCTATAGGTAAATAAAATTTCGTTGTTTGTAGAATCGATCTTTTAATATAAATTTTTTGTGCATCGATATTTATACTTGGATCCGAATCGATTAGAAAATCGATGTTTCCGAAAAGAATCGCATCCCTAATTCGGGTACGGGCGAGGTGAATGTCGGGCGCGCTGGGTGGGCGTGACGTCACGGCCGGAATGCGCCCGCGCCGCCCGCGCGCCTCGCCTCGCCACGTGGGGAGTACGCAATACGCTACCATACTCCACCACAGTCTGCTCTTTCATCCTTCATTCATGTGCAGACGCACCAAATACGGTCAGCAGGTGCACATTATGCGCAGGTACCTGTGCCTCTACGTATTTTATGCAATATGCGATGCCCCTTGATTTTGGACGTTTCTGGGGAGTGGTATTGTGTCATAAGTGTTTACAGAATTATGACTGTAAGGTGATTCTGTTAAGCGCAGGCGTTACAGGATTAGTCTGTATGATCCGCGACGAGCCAGCGCCGGCTGCGCTTCCTGTTGATAAAGGATCGGGTCAGTGTGTGCACGTTCTCACGATTGCCGGCTGCTACACTGATAATATTATGCAGCCCTACGACAGTATTCGTAAAGCTTTGCATCTTATAAATAAACGTTCGCTTACACGACAGCGCGTGCTTAATGACTAGTTTCCGGCAATTGTGACTAAATCTGAAACGCTCCTATAGCAAGGGTGCTTTTTTTTCGATAGGTAAAGGTAGCAAACAAGCTTGCAGTCTACTTGGTGGTAAGTGTTCACTATCGCCCATTTGTAGTCAACCCTAGGTACAATTGAATTGTACCAGAAGTTCACTACAGATGCGTAACCACCCCCTTAGGATTAAAATGTCCGCCTCGTGTGTAAGTATAGCCGGCAACCACGACTCTCCAAGACCCAAACACAATAAAATGCGTCACAGAGGATTATGAGTTTGGCGGTGGTACTTCCCTGGTCGACCTACCTGAGTTCTATTACCTGGGAGATACATAAAGCACTTAAAATGCGTCTTTGATAATTTCTAGATATAATTTCTGGCTATTAATCACTAAATTAGACGATAAAGTTTTATCAGCTGGAGGAAATAGTTTGAAATATAGATCTAGACAGGCGCGGGCGTACGACGCCGGCCGACTTTGTCTGTTATCTCGGGTCACGCCACTACTAATAGTTATATCTGAACTTGATTGCTTAGTAATATCTAAGTAACTAATAGTTTATTTTAAGCTTAAGTGTTTCACTGATATCTTTGTATCAATTATAACTCCCAACTCCCTTTCTAAGTATACCTATAATTTAATAAAAGAGGATATATAGAGTAGAGTCTAAGTATACCTGTAATTTTGGTTGGGTTAAATATTTGGCTTAAATTTAATAATTAAAATAATCACGTAATGGATACACAGAAAACTGTCCATATGTATTTGTTTATAGATAAGTAGAAAAATAGTTTAATTTTTGAACCGTCGAATGACGAATAAAATGAATGTAATTTAGGAAGGTTTATTGACATTGCCAATATGTTTATAAATGTATCGGAAGTATCCACATTACATAAGTCTTCGCGGATAAACAGCGCGTTAGCTTATGTCATGACAAACCAGATTACTAAAAAACTGTAAATAAATTGTAAGTTCGACTCTATTATACTAATCATTCGCATGAAAAACAAACGCATAAAAATAAAGAAGCTTAAAGGTCCGACATTTTCTACGTCTCAAAAATAAATAAGAAAATTTCATTTTAATACTATCAGTATCACCTCGCTATTTCTTCCTACTTACTCCAACTAAGTTGTATAATGCGATTAGAAACGATGTAATAAAAAGTTTTTTTTCCTTTGACACTTCTTAGTTCGCAATTAAATCTGTACAAGCGTAGATTTAACGCAAAAACGTTGGTACTCTAAAGTTCGTACATAATCGATTCACATTTGCGCATGATAGATATATTAAGGCCGATGACTTGACACGTCGATTCATCAATGTTCAAGTCAGAGAGCTCAAATCTCCTTCGGCGTGATCTGCATGATTGGCGTACTCCGAGTACCGACATCCTGGATCGATTGAACCGTCGACCGTTGGGCGTGACTACTGTTACCACTTTGTATTGATTTGTGGGATATTTTTGATTCTTCCATTAATAATATTCAATGGTATCAGACTTAAGGACAAATGAATCGTTGCAACTTTTTGCGATCGTGTGTAAATTTTTTGCGTTGCCTGTTTTGGTCTTTGAAACAATCAATTATATTTATGGTGTTCATCAATAAACAACGATGAATAAGTCTTTTTATTTCGTACTAAAAACTGCTTATTTTGATTTAATTCATTACTATATTAAGTATTTATAAGTAGTATAGTAAATTATACTCACTTTGTCATCCAAAGTTTTTAATTAAATTGATAAATATATATGATTTCGGAACTTAATAATTTTCTTCATATTTTGCTAAATAACCACCTTATACCTTATAAAGAAAGTGCTGGAGCATAGAGCTGGATTCTCTACACTGATTAAAACATCAAAATCCCGCAATATACACGAAAGCTGGCAACACTATCTTAGAGTTCCGGATATCTGCATATAATGGGCCGTGGGTGTGGGCCCACCTATTATCCCATGAGAATGCATGGAGCGTCGTGCGTTCTCTTACCGAACCCGACTATTACTATTGACTATGAGCAAATGTTTCTCTACGTGCTCGTGTTGTTCCTTGTTTTATACAATACAATTTTGTATACGACATGTTAATGTATATGGTCAACACCAGCATAATCGATGTACTTATTTGTTCGATTCGAAACATCGATATTCCATGAATACATAACTAAAACTTCGTAGCCAATCCCTATTAATATAATAAATGTGAATGTAAATTTGTTTGTTACGCTTTCACGCCGTAACTACTCTACCGATTATCATGAAACTTTGTACACATAGTCTTAGAGGTAAAGGACATAGGATACTTTTAATACAAAGGAATTATTTGTAAAACGCGAGCGAAGCCGCGGGCAAAATCTAGTATTTAATATATGTAGAACGAATATATATCTATAAATTGAACTTACCAATAAAGATAAATCATCGTCATCTAAAAATAACCCATCAATCAGTCAATTCATGTCCAAAACGCTTGGACCGATCGCGAAGTTGCCTGACGACGTTACCTATTATTTTTTAGTGGATCGTGTAAATGTTAATCTCACATCGACATTCATAAACGGGATCTTTGTCAAGGACATCACGTACTGGCCAATTGGCCAGTCGGCCACCGCGCGCTATTGAATGTCAATGACACTACAAGCTTTATGTAATTTTGACTACGCGAGAGCAGAGGTCGTGCGGCCAGCGTTAAGATTTTATGAGCTAGTAGGTTTTGTAAGACATTCCTTTTGGTTATACAAATGTTTATGGAAAAGATCTGTATTCTGTATATATAAAAATGTTGTATTGGTTTGTGGACGTAAAAAGCTTGAAAATTACTGCATCGATTGAGCTCAAATTAGGACACGATATACAACCAACTTCAACGAAGGTTATTTTTGCAGGATTAACACACCTGCAACCGTGGAAATCTAGCTTATAATAATAGTTTCCTTGGCAGCCATTGCCATGATAACCATTTCTATAGTAAACGTAATCATAGTAAATTATAACGGTACCAATTTCACATTTTGACCATTGCTGGTTATCATGATAAAATACAAATTTAAAATGGTAATCATCACAAGACCAAAGCCATTTTCATCGCATATTTTCGCTTATTATTTTATATATTATACTTCGCCATTTAAGAGCTATTCATTCAAAAAACGATAGCATTTTTATATATATTTTTTAAAGTAACTAAGTTTCAATGTTTTTAAATTACCTAAGTCAAAAATTCCGAAACGGATGACAGAATTGTGTAACATCGCGTGCGAACACTCGGGTAGTAGCTAGTTTTTTATAAACAAATATCGAACCTTCCAAAGTTATAAAGAAATGTTGTGAGCATGAAAAAGATTTTTTACTAACAGATATTGTACCTCCACAGTTATAACTTACAAATATTGAGCCTCCACAGTTATAAAAAAGATCTTATCTCTATGATGCAAATGCAATGAATCGTAGCTGTAACTAAAAATCAATGTGTATTGAGGTCAAACTATTATTAATACGCACAAACGGCAAATAGTATTGACGCGATCGTAATAACAGTCTCATAAGTCAAATCAGGTTATTAATGTGTTGTGCTATGATAGACCGTGAGTGGCCATGTTTTAATTAGATGCTTTGGAATTAGTAAGTGTTGGTTTCCGTCTGAGTAATATCAACATCGCAATAAGAAGTTTGAGAAATATAACAAAAAGTTATCATTGACTATATCCAATCTTGACAGTACCTACTTGAGTCTAGCAGTTTTCCACGTTATAGGTAATCATTTTGTACGCAGACACACTTCAATGAGTAATTACTAAAGTAATAACTAATTATTTATCTGTAATCTTCTAATAGAAATTGTAAGTGTTGATCAATGATTGCATACATTAGTCACTTGAATTTCCTGGTTCCAAAATCTAAATACTGTTTAATGATTGAAAAAATCATGTAATGATAAGGATAACCAATCAGAATAAAGAATTGAAAGAATCCTTAATATAAGGTAGAAAACATACAATTTAAAAATGCATAGTTATTTATCGGTAATCAGTAAATAAAATATAAAAGGCGGAAATCAGTAATGTCGAGAAAGTTGCCAAGTTAGGCACACAAGCTTAACCGGTTCCGATGGTCATATGATACCGACTTTATCGATAATACACTAGGTTACTAGTTAACTTTCCAAGCTGCAGCCATACGTTACATTACCGCGTTTAAACCATCTTATTCTGTAAGGAATAAGAGGTACGAAAACCATACACTGTAAGATGGTCAAATCCAAATACGACATACGTAGGCATAATTAGAAAATTATTGTACATATGCCAACGGGAAACCCGTGCCGGTTTAAAGCTGTGGTAGAAAATTTGAGGATGATTACCTAGTGATGTTGGTGGTGATCAAAAATAATGATTAGATATTGTCGGCACAACGACTTTGTACATTCAGCAAACATAGGAACTATGTTTTCTTACAAGTCGATTAAAACATTCCTATTTGTTCTTTTTAGTGCTTTCAATATGTTTTTGTTTGTTAGAAAATAAACGTTACCTCGTTTCGAAACCTATACAAAGATCCCCTGTAAATGAAGAATTTAATGGGAAATTAAATTTTTTTTGCACTTTACTCCATATTAAACGGTGCAATTTAATCTGATCATGTAAATAAAATCTTAAATTTAAGGAGTTCGAAAGTAAAATGCCTAGTTCGCGCAACATGTTAGTCAAGACCTAAACATATGGCGTAGTGGAACTACTGGGTCGGAAGCATTGGTCAATGACGAGGAAAAATGCCGTGCAGCCAAGCGTGTGCATGCCACGTGTTGCGGCGAGGCTGGTGACGATGACCACTAAGTGGCTCAGTAACCCGACACCCTCTGAACCTCATCAGTGTCAAGCTAGGGTTACATAACTTACGACATTTGAACTAAACCCATATTTAAAGTGGCGCGAATAAAAGGTAGTAAACAGGGTATAAAGCGTGTGTTTTAAATTAAAAAAAAAACGGAAATAATAAAATAAACAATTGTGTTATTGTTTGTTAAAGCTCTTAATTATTGTTGGTCATACCTATTACGCATAAATGAAATTTTAGCAAACATACAATAAATCATAAAATTTTCATATACGATAATTATAATACCAATATCCATTTGGAAGTTTAGGACAAGCTCTCTTAAGTTATTTAAAAATGCTTTTGCTGAAAACATCAAGCGAGTATTTTCAGCTTCATTTACTAGCATAATGAAAATACCCAGAAGTCCAATGTTAAAGCTGCCTTTGAAATCGTGGGTGTAGTAACAATCATTTATAGGTCTCCAGCGCAGCTGCCGACCGCCGCCGGCATGCTCAATGTTTGGAGGAAGATGAACGATATGTGGGAAATGCGAGTGAGAAAGAGATGGAGCCTAAATCTTAAAGAAAAGGAAAGCTTCTGCTCCCCTGTCAAGAGAAAAAGAGATGCAAGATCGGAAACCACAAGATGTCTCAATTCTACGAGTCGAACCTTGTGCGGTCCTAACAGATATAAACAGTTTTAGAGGAGTTCTTCTTATTTTAAAAATACTTTAATTTATAGAATAATGAACTTATTGATTTTGGGGTATAATAATGTCTAATTTATGAGTTAATGTACTATGCATAATAGCAATTGATAAAACATAAAAAGACGCCATTTTAGTTTATTTAGTTAAAGGTATTTTGGTAGTTAATAAATACCTAACTACACAATATGATAACATAAAAACCGCCGCTATAATATGTACATCCTGTCAAAAGCAAGGCACAATGATTTCTTCATAGCCCAATGGCTTGATCCCAAATCGTAATCACCATTAGCGGTGTACATGTACATTTTCTCTTCTAATAGAGTGAATGGCATGCGCTCCGCGTTGATGTCTCTATCGGCGCCGTTGGGTGCGCGTGCGCAGCCCCCCGCGCCCTACCCGCTGTGCCTTAATTGCTTCATCTTGCATGCGCCCGTCCGTACATTATAACTCTATCCAATACCTATAGCACTACGCTACAGCTGTTTTTGTATTACGTGTACTCGTTTGAACTTTCACAAAAACTGTTACTGGTTATACCGAAATAGTACAATAGAACCGAGTTTTATTTCAAGATTTATGTTTTAATTGTTTAGTGCAGGACGTGGATAAATAACGTAGATACGGATCTTAGTTTTTTTAATGGATGAATTGTGTGAAAGGTTTTGCAAGCGCTCCGGCGGGGGTGCGGACCACCGCAGGGCGTGCGTGCGGCCTTCTAGGAAAGCGCTACCTTCCCCGAACTCGTCTTCCTCTCCACTATACGTACAGTCCGACAATTTAAGCGCTGTCTATACCAGTAAACGTGTATTGCAACAATTAATCCTTGCAAGGCTTTCGGAACGTTATTTTTATTTCCGAAATGTACACGACGTAATCTTGTGAACATTTTCAAGATTCAAATTTTATACAGTATATGTATTCGATTGTATAAATAAAAACGTTATGATACATTTACTCATGATTACCTATTTTATTGCACTAATACGTATCCATTTATATTTAACTAATGCCTAGTTAATAAACAAAAGCTTTGAGGTGTGCTTAATTAAGCTTGATAATATAACTGTGTTGGTTTTACAATTATTGTTGTTGATTTCTAATAACGGTTTATATTTTCTACAAAAATAACTTAAAGTAACTATACGAGTAGCATCAAATTTCAAATCAATCGCACATCCTTGCATATCGTTGGCTATTACTTGTTATCTTTATTTACAACTCATTAAAGCTTTAAAATACGCGCGTTCTCGTAGTACGCACGGCGACCACTAGCGGGCGCTACGTCTCGCGCTACCGCGTTTCTTCGCCCGCCCGATTGACATTCGCAGAAAAACAATCACACGTGCAATATGACAATCGAAATTTGACACTACGTTGTCGGAGATAGTGAATACTCAACCTTTTCGAGTTCGGAGAGTGCTAGTGCGGCGTCCACCCAACTGGTGCGTATATACAGGTCAGCGCTGTGGCGCGCCTCGGCGGCGGAGGGGCTTTCGTTCGGAGCACCCGCTATCCGAGGATTCGAAGGAGCCTCGGAATCGGGAGCCACCATGATCTCGGGGCCAGACTTGTCACCAGTATCCTCATGAAGACGGCTGAAATCCGTCTGGCGGCGCACGCTGTCATATCACTCGCCGCAACATAACCACACACTTGTACACCCGAATTCTTCACTTCTATTTACCACTGACCGTTCGAAACACGGCACGATACCGAGTTCCGATTATCTAGCGACGTCGTGTTCACGTGTTGACTCTAGCGCGACCCGAGCAGCACTGAATCAAACACTGGCTGAATATACACACAGAATGTTTGTTGAATCCGCCATCATGGTTTGGTCGATTATGTTGCCGCTCTGGGACCCGAACTTTCACGACGGCTTACGGGTTCTGCCGAAGCCATGGCCTGAGGACCACACACGTAATAAGGCTATCCCGCTCAGATCTTGAAAGGAGGGGAGCAGACGCTGTAAAATAAAAGCATTGAATGGAGCTGACTGTTTGCTACGAGCGCCACCGGACACACATGGGCATATCAACACCATACTTTAAGAAATGTATTTATTTTGAAGCGAATGCCTTTTAAAAACTTATACAAAGGATATTTATAACATTTAGAAATTGTACGAAATACTGTGTAATAATGTAACTGTAGTAGTAGTAAGTATAGTATACTATAGTCAACTACGATTAATGAGTAAACAACTAATTGTTTGTTCAAAAATTGTTATTTATCCGCATCTATTAATTATCTACATCTCCATGCATGTGCACAATCATAAGGAGAGGGCGTTTGCTAGCTAAACATTCACTCTGTATACAGATAATAAAGGCGGATCAAACATTCGGACGCACCATATCATTTTGTTTACAAAGTTTTCTGAGTAAAAAGTCGGGCGAACGCGCCCCTGGCAGGGCGGCAGACTGGTTCTTTGAAGTTACCGACATAAAACGCCGCCGGCGGTGATTTAACTAATGAATTTATTTAGCGGGCGTGCCGAGAGAGTGCCGCCGCGTCCACTCGCCCTAGCATCCATAGAAAACGACTTGTCTAAAAGAAACTAGAAAACGTACTATAAATTAGCAAAAGCCACAAGATCTTAACTTAAATGGTCCTTCGAGCCAGATGGAACTGCGTGATCAAAATGCTCATAAATAAGAATCCGTTTTATGGAATGCTATGACTATATTAAAGTATAATGAAATGTAAAGTAAGAAAGACATAACTATTAAATGAGATACAAACATAACATATTCAAATAATTTCAATGTTAGTAAAGTTATAAAATTTGATCTAGGTGGCGCTATTGATAGCTACTTATTCGGCATTATTATCATTAAAAAAAATTAATTGTCCTCATGCAACTTATTAAAAACGGACACAAATATTATTTTAAAATAACACACAAGAACAATATATTGAAATAATAACTAACAAATCAATCAAAAAGAGGAAGGTTAAACAAATACAAATAATCTAATATATAAAATTCTTGTTTCGAAGTGTTTTTGCCAAACTCCTCCGACACGGCTCGAAATGGTGTGTACATAATCGGTGGTCCATCCCTAATTTTTATTTTTTGGTCATATTTTTGTTTTTATTTTCGTGTGATTCAGCACTGAAAAATACATGCAATCCTAAAATTTCACCCTTCTACCATCAACCCCCATTTTCTAAGTGCGATTTATATTTTATGTGGCAGAACAACGTTTGCTGGGTCAGCTAGTAACCCTTAATATTAAGCAGTAATCCCTTTATTACTGATAATATTAACCTGCGTTACAGCTTAAACGACTAAAAGGAACAAACTCAAGGAAAGCCGTGACTCAGGAAGATTATATTATCAATCACTTTAAGCTTTTTTTCTTTATGTTATTTTGAAATAACCGCTTGTGTACAAAATTTTAGATGTTGTAGGTGTAGGTTGGTATTTAATAATAGCAGTTCACTGAAAGTTGTCAGAAATGTGTCCAATACATAATATCATATTTTGAGTCCGTAAAAATACCATATCAAAAGCCTTTCCAATTTTTAACACCTTTCAGTCATTTTTTAAGTATGTTTTTTATGGACTACTTATTATGAACATTTGAAATCAAAAAAGCATTTATCCACCTGTGCTCAAATGAAGTGTATAATAATGACTACCATTCCATTTTTTATTCTTATAAAAGAAAATATCCAATTTAGTTGCTAGTCCGTAGCTGGCAAGATATATGCCCTCTATTATACCTTTAATTGAATTAATACTTCAGGTAAAATTGATATGTGTATTTCAGCAAACAGTATGGTAAGCAGTCGTAGCCTTGTGCTTAACATGTCGATCGCTCACTCTGCGCGACTGGATTTTCAAAACCTTTGCTTTTTCAAAATGATTCCGAATTAGAATTAGATTCCATCCGAAACATAATATCCTTGAATATAATCTCCAGGACGAATGTAGACCACCAAATTGCATTTAGCTAGCACGGTGAGACATGGTTCATCCCTAGTTAATCTTACTCATGATTCATTTTACTCATGCCCAACACTTGGACACTAACTATAGTGCGTAGTAAAAATGAATATTACATTTACTAACCTAACCAATACGTTTCTGTGGGCGAATCAGTAAGACTCCATATTGTAAACGTTAGCGGATAATTCAAGTAAGGCCTTTATTAATTATTCTGGTCATTACTTCACCATTAAAATGTCAATTTGACAAGAATGTGATCGGAACGCAAATCGGCAACACTGATTGAATATACGATGTATGTACCATAAAACAAACGACACGCGATTCGAATATAATTTAAAAGTAATTAACTGTACTGAGCTACATAGTATAATATAATGCCTTAGTAACACCTATTATTAACACAAT
>DWNR01003539.1:0-11684 GCA_018250455.1 Polygonus leo | reverse complement strand
CGCGCGCGCCGCCGGCCCGTGGCGACGCTAGCCGCTCGTGGCGACGCGTCGTGCCGAACCGGCGACGGTCGCATAATGCGCTCCTCAGCGCTTAATCTACAACTATACATTACATATCACGCTGTGCTTTTTTCTCTTATTAAAAATATATAATAATTAATATACATATAATAATAATATTGATATTTGTTAAAATAACGATACGTAGACGTCGAGGAGGGCAATCAGTCGGCTCGCTCGACCACGCTATCACAGCCGGTTCACTCGGCCTGGCTCCGGAAAAGCTTTTTCTTTTCTATCGTGAACTGGGGGCTGATGATGATGGTGCCGCCTCGCGTTAAGTTTCTGTAACAAAGAAATATAACATTAATAAAACTCATCGGGAAAAATTCCACTAAAAAGTGAGGATGTGTAGAGAAAGAGATTTGAAAATTAGGATTAGAGGATGAAGGATTAGAAAACTCACTTTAAAAATTGCGGCAACAGGCTAGTCCAGTTCGTGGCGTCGTGCTCGAGGTGGAGGTGTATTTCGTGGGTGGTGAGAGTGTTGGGGTCGATCTTGAAGGCGGCGAGTCTTCTACCCGCCACGTCGACGATCACCGCCGCGCCCCGAGACCCGCAGGGCTCGCCCTCCGCGAGGGCCAGGGTCTGGCGCGACGCCCTGGACAGCAGCTCCGCGGGCACCAGCACCTCGGCCGTGGCTAGCTCGCTGGCACCCTTGGCCGCTCGAAGTTCTCTCTCCAATCGCTGGGCCAGCGCCGTCTCCGTCGGAACCGGCACCGGCGCCTCCCGCCATGTCGGCCCATTCCACGCTGCAACAATAGAAACCAATTTTGAAAATCCAAGTCTTACTTCTCAAGTCGCACGAAAAAATAGTTACAATATAAAAAAATCAAGAACTCTATTTGTTAAAGTTGGTTAAAATATTATAACCTTATTAATAATCTTTAGAAAAAATAAATCTTTCAAACTATAAAATCAAATTTTTAATCGTTACGATTTTAAAATGTCGTTAAAAAAACTCAGCAATGAAATCTCGGCATTGGAGATTCTAATTCGATTTAAACAAGATACTTATACGAAACGGAATAAAGTCGAAAGTTAATTGAAGCGGCATTAGAGGGCAAGGGAGCGTTGCAGAACAGCTGGTGATCAGCTGACCGTGACGTTTCGATCCCGACCTATTTCCACTGACCGCCGCAACTGTCACTTCGTTACACTATTGTTAAAGTAATGAGCAATTCTAGTTGTAATCGGTTGTAATTCGCCCACTGCAGGCACTTGGAGCCGGCTTGCGCACGCCGCGTAGCAACAGCTGACGATAGTCAATTTGCTTTCTAAGTTCCCTCTCCATCGCACAAAATAGAAAGTCGACTCACCTTTTTCACTACTGAATCCGACGTTAAACTGACTCGTGACCGGCAGGATCTCCATGTTTTCCAAATTTTTACTTATATTGTACACTTTTAATACGAAAAATTAAAGAGTTCCGCTCCGGAACTATACTAGAAAAATATCACAAGTCTCTTTTGTACTGCTATAGCGCACTCAACTGCCGGCTTCGCGACCGGCGACTAGTTATCGCGAAGAGATCGAGGGAAGTCGGGAACGTCCGGTTAACACGACCGCATCAGATCTGATCTCGTAACCACAGGGCTTCGTCGCTCGCCCTCGGCTCACCGTGTGACCCACCCGACCCTGTCGCTGTCTGTGACGGACTGGACTGACGATGCCGGGAAGAGTTTGCTTTTTATATAGAGAGCCGAGGAAGGGGGTGCGGGGGGTCGCTCCGCGGGCGGTCGCGGGGGCCCCGCGCGCCAGTCGCGCCCGGCCGCGTTCGCTGTCGGTCGTCTCCACGCCGCTCCGTACCGGCATCCGACCGGAGCCGGCCGGCGTTTCTTTGTTCCACCGGTCCCGTTCACAGTTCGGTTTCCAAACGCGATTCAAATTATAAACGGTGTAAATGAAACTAAATCGTGTTGCGTTACGAATAAAACGATCCTGTAAATCGTGTCGCGTCTTTGTTTAGTGGTAATTTAGATGTAAGTTAGATTTAGATGTAAGATAAGTGTAGATTGTAAGTAGGGTATTTATAGCGTTAGCGATATGTAACGGGCGTCGGAGCGGCTAGCCGCACCTCGATGCAACAAAGACTTGGTCGATAAGATATATTGTATTCTAGATATAAGTCGTGATAAAGTGTTAGATAAGAGATTTTTATGTAAGATTACTGTAAATCTGTACTTTTATGCTATTGAATAAGAAAAAAGAAAATTATGTATTTTCATGAAAAAATATGTCGTCCGAAAAAATGTGAAATTTGAGAAAACAACGTAAAAATGATTGTAATTATAACGTTATGATCAGTAGCATTTAGTAATAACCCCTTTAATGTCCCTTTTGTGTAAATTCAATGACATCGAAAAGCCGACGTGACTTGGTAACAGTGCGGTTAAGTTCACGAATGTTCTCAGAAAATGAACAATAGGTTTTAAAACGGTGGCAATAAAGCCATAAAACTGAGTTGCAGTAAATGCAAATGTAAAATTGTCAGCCTATGGCCGCGGCCGACGTATTATTATAACGCTTCCGATGTTGCATCAGTCTGGAACTTTCGATATTTCCTTTTCTAACAATTCCAACGCAATGTTAACGGTTTTCAGTTGCTTCTCACCCTTTCTAGAAAAATAAAGATGCTTTTTTACGTTATATGTCGTCTTTGTTGTAATTTTGTTTTTCTTAAATTTTGCTTCGGACATTGTAAAAACGTTAGAATTACTTGGCGAGATGAAACAAAAAAAGTAAGTAACAGTGTTAATGATATTGTAAAAAGCCATTTTAATTCGATTAGCGGCGTTGCTACAAAAAGTAATTTGTTTGGCAAATAAAGGTCGATGAACAATACTTGCCAGCTCTTACGCAAAAAATCTTTCTCTACTCATGATATAATTACGCAGCCTATAATTTTCGTCGAAATTGCCATGGTAACCGGCTTGAATCTTTCGAACGGTTTTTAACCGCGATGGCAGCGCGAAAACAATTGGACAAAAAAGAAATGTAAAAAATGGTCGGTTGGTTGCTAAGCCACGCCGGCCGGCTTCACGGCCTTGGAAGCTCGTGAGTCACCGGTGGCGCTGGAGCGAATCAAAAAACAGCTTGAAACGAATCGTGACGATAATGTCGATCTGAACCGATGCACTCCATGATTTCTTTTTTTGCCCCTCAAAGTTCGTAGGTCAATTGGAGTGATGATTTTTTCGTTTTTTCCGTCAAAAAATTCTTTGTTTGCTAGAATTTTCTACATAGATCTCGAAAATGTGCAAAGAATCACCATTTTGACTTTCTTTCCAAAGATCCTTATCGTCTTTCTAACTTAAAAACTAAATATAAAAAAAATATGTTTGAAACACGAAAATGAACACATCATGTATTTTAAGTTTAAAATATATCTTGAGATAAAAAAGTAAGTAAAACTAGTGCTAATTTTCATATATTCAAGTTTACAAGTTAAATTTAATGCAGGAAAAGGTTTGTTAGATAAATGTGTACTCTGTAGAAAGTTCTAGATATGCAATCATAAATAAGAGTACGTGCGTCAGAGAAATATTGCATTAAACACTAGTTACGTGAAGTCGACAAGTAAAACATTTAACTGGAAATAGTCATAAATAAAGACAAAAATAAGACTTATGTAAGTTTTATCTTTATGCTCGCACGTTATCACTTAGCAAATGAAAACTTGAAGTAAGTAAATAAGATGATAAAGTGGGCACAGAAAACAACACTTCATTACAATAATTATGATAAGTAGCGTCACTATTGTTGTCTTTGTGATATCATAAATGTGTATGAGTATTGATTCAAACATTGCCAGTGCTCCAGCTCACAATAAAACAACTCCAGAATCATTGTAGCATTCGTAAGTACTTCATCTCGCTTTAAAGTTTGCAAAAACGTTACATTCGATTGTAAATTTTCAAAATGTTAAACAATTCACGCATTAAAAGATTAAAACACAAAGTCATCGTGTACTTAACATTTCGTTTTTAAACTCGATTAAAAACCTTGTAATGAGTTTAAAGTAAATGCAATTCTGAAATGGCTTGCAGTTGAGAATATTAATGTTGCTATTTAATATAAATAAGGTATGACATCAGCAAACCATATAAAAGCAACCAGAAATGCTCATATTCGTAAAACCTTGAAGAGGCGCGTGGTACATCTTTATTTGTCTGCTTTTAGCCTTTTATATTTGGTCGAGTTATTATTATATACTTTTTTATATGCAGATATTACAAAATATCAAAGATTCGATTCACATAAATTTGATTTCACAAACAGTTAAGAGATATCTATTGAGCAACAAAATCAAAACTCAAGATATGCATTTAAGATATAAAACACAAAATATCGTTAGTAGAAAAAGAATTTTCTAGAAAGGACAAAGGAAAGGACTGCTCACCCCAACAATGAAACAAGTTCCTTTGGGTAATAGCTTGTCGCTCCCGGCTGAGACATGTCCCAACCTGTTCTAGTAGTTGTTCCCGGACGTCACAAACTTGTCGCTTGCTAATTTGCAACTCTGTTCAACTAATCTGCTTATTGAAAACAAAGGGACATATTTTTTTGGTTTTTTGTATTTAACCTACAGGTTTTTGGGTTGGTTAAACCAATTTTGAAAGTTGATGTATTAATAGACCTAGTCGTGCAAAATAATGCACCTCGCTCGAAAACTTTACATAAAATTCAAATTACCTGTCCTCCAACCTGCGTTTTAGCATATTTTGTTGTCAATAAATCACTAACTTGAGCATGACATATTTTAAACGCCTCAGTAAACTAATGCCTTCGAATATTATCCATTATTTAAACGATTTATGTGATTATCTACATATTCAATAGAATATTTTCCACAAAATTGACTATTAGCTTCTAAATCTACTTAAGTAGGAATCTAAATGCCTACCATATTCGCCAATATGTCCTTCGAAGCGAAATTAGTGTTACTTAAAACATCTAGATGGTAACATATAACTAGAATTAGCATTTTTATTGTTTTCTAGAAGAGAGAAAGCACTCGGCCTAACCGAATGTGACCACAGTCTAATCAAGATGTAAAATATCGTGCACATTTGTGTTGCTAAGCCGCAAGTTATAAACTCGACTAGTTTATTTTCGCGGATCTAGCAAGACTTAGTACACGAACTGAATTAATAAATAAAGAAAAGCAAGTGGAATAGCTAATATCTTCGAGGAGCTATCGGAATATATTTATCGTGTTTTTCGCAGATTTGAGTTGTTATGACGTACGCGTTCTCACTCGGGCCAAATCTCTGTTTTATATCCCTTTGTTTATTGATGTAAGTAGGGATCAGAGAGATGCCAATAAATACGCCTCTGCAAATTCAGCAACGTTCCGGGCCACGACAAAAACAACTCTGAATAACAATTTGATCGATACGCGAAGTGTGAGCCATTAAATTTTAATTAACCCGCTCCATAATGCATTAGGTTGCCTCACTGTTATTTACCATTTATTCGCTATAATCTAGCCATTTATAACGATGCTCGGTGCAAATGTAACCCGGTGAAGAGTAATATTACTCCGGTCCGCGAGCTGGGTTGCCGGCGTCGGTTACTTTGTCAGTCGGCCGGGTTATACCTCATTTGTATGGCCAATATTCGTCGTAATCAGTATTCAGCTGTCGTATAAGCGTTGTGCTAAGTTTAGGCAACTGCTCATTAGAAATTTTAAACCCTCTTTGTTTGTGTCGTTTCGTCGACGACACGTGTGACTCTATTGTATCTGATATAGTATTGTTACATACATTTTATGTACTCGGGAGTACGTATTGTATGCGATGACCTTGTTTGGAGATTAGAATTGACTTTTGTAAGATCTAGCGAAGATTAATGGTTGATTTTATCAGCCGATTTATAATTATTTGTTTACTTTGGCCGTTGGCAACGCTGCTCGATTGAGCGATAACTATGTTTATTGCTATCTAGTGTAAAGTGTTCTGTTGCAATTGTTAGATTAAGTTTATGTATTTTAAACCTATCTAGAATTTGTTCAAGTTGTCAGATAAAGGAAATTCTGCATGTTTTTGAATAATAAATGAATTATCTAATACTCTTGCTGTTTCAATTCGAATAAACCTCACTCAGTAATTTTGATAAGTCACGTCGTTTTAATGATACATTTGATTTATGTTCCTATCAAAGAGTAACTTTGAATTCGATTTATTTTAAATGGAATACGAATGCAAAGGTTATCAAATGTAATGAATTATAGTTACAAACTGTAATATCTCAGGTCATTATGTTGTCGCTACCGTGACACAAAATTTAGTCGTTTAGATTACATTAAGTATTCATTCGAGACCTGGTTTGGAGTCATAATGATGCGTGGCATAATCGCTTGGTTATTTAAAAATAATGACTTTTAACTTTTATAATGTAGTAAACGGTGTGTACTTGTTTGTAGGCTCCTCACACACGGGTCAACTTAAGGTTAGGTACAAACGAGTCTTAACTAAGTCTACTAGATTGGCTATATATTTATCATTGCCTCCTGGCTGTCTAACACGTTTACATTAAGTTGAAGTAGCAAATGAGAATACAGTCCATTCTGACAGTTCATCACTGTCAACTCTCAGTGGACGTAGTTTATCAAAAGGATTCAACCCACAATATGATCGAAAATGAGTTAAACAATTCAAAACAATTCAAGTAAAATTCGAATATTTTGGCATTAAAATGACACTGATTACCAACCCACAAATACTATCATTAGATAAAATCATTAAATTAAAATATATTTTATCAAAAAAAATCCAAACACATTTACCTACATATCTCAAGAAATAAAACTAAACTCAATAAGACTTATTTGTCGGAAAAAAATAAACATTTACACTAAAATATTGCCTTAAGAAACAATATACGCAAGCAAGTCTATTAATGAGCAAACACAGGTTAAACTTCAATCTTCAATAACTCGAAAGTAACATTTTGTGGGTTGGATCCTTTTTGATTATCTACAACCAGTTATGAACGATTTTAAACACAAATACAATTGGAGTCTTAACTGAGTTCGGAGAGTGCGTTGCTGCCCGTTAGGACTAAGATAGCAACCTTACGTTGTTATACCCCTTATAGTTAGCTAGCACTCTGGAGTTTCACTGTTGCTTCTAAGTAGAGAAGGGATGAAAAAAAAAGAAACGCGAAAGAAATGAAATCAATTTCTTTGCTGTCAGTAATTTAGTTAATTTGATACCTATTCCTTCTTTCTACCTCTTAATAAAAATACACTAATTTATATGGAAAATAAAACCGTATATTTTAATAATTTACTTATTCATCAATACTTATTCTTAGTTTCATTTATTTTTGTAATAATAAATTGATTATCCTTATAATCCACGTGTATTAACGAACTATTAATAAATGATTAGCAAACAATATAACTTTAGGCATACAAAAATAATTTTCTTGTACATTGAAATTATTAATATTGTCCTATAAACTTTTAAAATATATTTAAACGTAAGATTTTCAGCTATTTTGCTTTTTACTATTCTGAGGTCAAAATCAGGTCGTGTTTTACCCTTTGTATGCAAATGACTTTAGATACTTCTACTGCCTTATTGTCTAGTTCTACTAGTTGTAACAATTTCTGTGACAGCTTTCTACAGACCCACAAATGATACTGACACAAAGATATTTTTTTATAAGATAAAAGAAGCAAACGAGCAGTCAAGGTACGTAGCCATGATATCCATGAACATTTTTAACTTTCGAAAATATTGAATTTCCACTAATGGGGACAGACGCGTTGACAACTTGTCTCGTATAGGTAGGGCAGCTTTTCAAAAAAATCTATTGTTAGATAGGTCACGACAGTTATGGATAGATGGTGGTTATAATTGGTGATCATCAATCATAAATTGTAAAAATTGTAATTTTAAAATAACTTTTTTTTTGATAAGAATAAACAATTGTCTATTTTCCAGTAATGTACACACCTATATAGTCTTACATATATTAGTCAATAAAACCGGCCAAGTGCGAGTCGGACTCGTGCAAGATGGGTTTTTTTTTTATATCTAAACTTAGCGATAAGGCAGACGGGCTACCTGATGGTAAGTAGTCACCGTCGCCTATAGACATGGAGGAGAGCTCTTTTCGCGCCTTTTTTGAAGAACCCCATGTCATAGCGCATCGCGAATACCTCGGGAGGAAGCTCATTCCACATCTTGCACGTACGAGGTAGAAATGAGCGTGCAAACCGAACTGTTGAAGACCGCCACGAGTCCAGTTGATGTGGATGAAACCTCATCCTTCGGCGAGTGGTGCGATGGTGGAAAGGTGACGTAGGCATCAGATCGAACAGTTCACTGGAACACTCACCATTATAGAGCCTATAAAATATACACAGGGAGATTCGTGTGGGTTCCGACATGGGTTCCATACCAATCTATAAAAATGGCCAAAGAAATCATGTTTGTTGTATGGGAGCCCCACTTAAATATTTAGTTTACTCTATTTTAAGTATTTGTAATTAGTTATGTATTTTTTATTCGTCTAGCTATCACGGTTCATGAGATACAGCTTGGTGATAGACAGACAGAGACCGGAGTCTTAGTAATAGGGTCTTGTTTTACCCTTTGGGTACAGAACCCTAAAAACCAAAGAAATACGATATCAAAAGTGTCGTAAGGGTCGATAAATTTAACATTTATTACAGTCAAGCTCATCCAAATCGCTTTCCTATCATACGATAAGAATCACAAAAATCACATTCTGTATGTATCATATATGTATGTGTATATGAAAGTTACGATCGTGATGTACAAAACATACATATTTTATTATATATATTAGCATTTTCATTTAGTATTTTATTTACAGCCGATATGAGTCATATGACTGGCGACTTGTAAGTTTAGTGGCTATAAAAAATATCATGTTTTATTCAAAACGGCGCAGTCGTAAACCACTTCACACTTGAGACCCTCGGGTTTCTGAAACCCTGGTGTCTGGGTTATGTGGACTTGAATAAAATCATGCTTTATTCGATGGAGGGATGGATGAAAGTAACATTCTGGATTGAAAGCTGCACGGTAAAAGCATTACAATAAAATTGCCTAAGATAATTGCCTAAGCCAACTTAATTCTATTACTTGCTGGAATATTTAATGTTTTTAGAGATAATTACTCCAGCCTCTAGAACAATAAATTCTATAAATTAATAAGTTTTAAAATTATTGCGGATTCAAATATACTTAAAAACCGGTGTCTTCCGGCTTTAATTTACTTTGGAAGTAATAATTGATATCAGGAGACACTTGAAAATTTAATTATTATACTGATATGACAACAAATAAAAGTAGAGCAGAATATTTAAATTTATTTTTTACTTAAAAAATAGTTCCCTTCTTTTATAAGCACTGCGGGCCGGACGTACACTTGACCAATATATTTACAATACAGATAGCAAACGAGCCTGCCGTCCACCAAGCACTTTTTCCAAGCAATTTGCTATGACCTAAACGCTTTACCCACCACATAAAATCCGCCAAATAAAATCAATATCCATTCAATGCAGCGTGACAAGCTATCAATATCCATAATAGCCTTCAAGCTGGTTGAACCCATCGACAATATTTTAATGTTTTATTCAAGCTCAGTCGTAAAATGGTTGTTACTCTCGCCGACACTGCAGTATCTAAGTGTATTGTAACAACTGATATGTTACTATAACATATAGGTAGGTATAAAGATGTTTGCCAGGCTGAAACAGTATGGGGTTTCTCCGGGGCGGAGTCAAGATAATATCATGCCCGCAGCAGTTGTTAAGTAACGATTTGGGTTTCAGTGGTCGGAAAGGTGTTGTTTGTTGTTCGGGGAGGTTTGGTTTTCGCTCTGAAAGGAGTTGTTGCTGGTGATACTTAAAATAAAATAAAAAAACAATTGATAATTATAATAAAAACATGAAATGTAGGTAGTTACGAAGAGAACCGTTTAAATTAATTGATAATACTTTACTGTTTTATTCAAGCGAGCTAAGTTGTAAATTAGTCGTCACTCTCGCCGACCCTACAGTATCTAAGTGTATAGTAACATGTGATATGTTATTAGAACATCATGGATGTTCTAGGTAGAACCTCTATAGATTCGCCTGAGGCGGAATCGGGATAACGGGGCGGTATCATGTCTGCCTCTCAGCAGTTGTTAAGTAACAATTTGCGTTTCGGTGGTCGTGAAGGTGGTGTAACGGTCAGTAAAGTGTGATTGCTGGTAACACTTTTAACTAAACAGCAAATAATAAAACTAAAAATAAAAAAAAATAAATGGTCTGCTCGGTGGTAGGTACGGAGCCGATTAAATCTATTCACAATAATTTAATCTTTTATTCAAGCGAGCTTACTCGTAAAATGGCCATCACTCTCGCCGACCCTACAGTATTTAAGTGTATAGTAACATCTGATATATTACTAAAATATATATCGTGGTGTTTGACAGAAATAACTAGTATGAAGTTTGCCACAACTGTTATCCATTTCTCCATACACACACAGAGACAAGCAAAAGTTTTTTTTGTTTTTTTTTGTCCTTAAAAATCCCCACATTTTTTCGTCCCAATGCGACAGAAATTGAATAGTTAAAAGTATCTACTTTGTAAATAAATATAGATATGAATATAAATATAGATACCGATATAAATATAGATAAATATCTAGCCAAAGTAACACACCTATAACATTAGCGTGCCCAGAGTTGGGGCATAATTACATCGGGGCATAACCACTGTTATTTGGGGCCATTTCGCTTGATTTATGCGCTCGGCTACCGCCATCATTGGTTCTTAGCTCCAAATTGATGAATGTACCGACTTCATTGCACAGATTCGGTCTCAATTCAATTTAGGTTGTGTGTAGTTATGTGTGTTTGGGCTTGGAGTTATAGGTAATAGAATCAAGATTTGTGCTAATCCTAAGTAATGTTATAAATTTGAATGTTAGTTTATTTGTCACTCTTTTATTGCGTAATTAATCTTTATTTCATACAAATATTGTCACAAGTATGGAAAAGGACTTAAAGAACGTTTTATTAGAAAAAATATCTATTTTAAGAGATAAAAATATAGATTCGAAACAGATGATTTAATTGTATAATAATTGCGAGTCAATCTGCGGACAGAAGTCACGCATATTGTTATGTGTATCAAATTTAACATATAAAAATTAAGTTGCATTGACACCCATCCCTAGTTTCATAGCCATATGTTGTCAAAAGTCCATCATATTTATTTACAATATTTTAATAAAATATAGATATTCGTAGACATGGATGAAGATACAGTAACAGATATAAATATATACTAATATCTAGGCACAGTAACACACCTATAACATTAGCGTGCACAGAGTTGGGATTCGGTCTCAATTCAATTTAGGTTGGGTGTAGTTATGTGTTTTGGGTTTTAGGTAATAAAGTTGTGTGTTTAGATTTGGAATTGTAAGTAATAGAGTCATGATTGCTACTGATATTATAAATACGAATGTCAGTTTGATGAAAGGTTACCAAAACAAATATACAATGCGAATGTGTACGGATGTAGATACCGAGGGAGACCCAGACTGACATTTCATGATCAAATTGATCGTGTGCTGTCTGAA
>DWNR01003538.1:0-11685 GCA_018250455.1 Polygonus leo | reverse complement strand
GGACTATGGCCTAAATTCTTCTCATTGTGAGAGGAGACCCGTGCCCAGCAGTGGGACAATAATGAGTTGGGATGAAGTCACACGGCATAACATACCGCTATGCTGATTGCGCGTTAGTTTTATTTGGGTTCCGTATTCGAATTGACATCCGTTAGTTTGTCACAGGACTGTGTCTTTTGAAGCTAATAGGTAGATGCTAGTGTTGTTTTTTTACAAATAGTATCTATGCCCAAAACAAAAAGAGGAACAGAAACAATGCTGTTTGCCCAAGTTAATTTCGTTCGGTTTCAAAACCCTGTTATTTATGTTCCTGTTGTTTTATTGTATTATGTGTTATGTATTAAATGTGGGTCCCCGTGCAAAAAACTGGTATTTTCAGTTATAAAACGATGTTCCAATGCTCACAACGTGGGAGATATCGATACTTAGCCCCCCGCCCCCTAGGACCCGCCAGTTATTTTTGTCTGTTTGTCGGTTTGTTTGTATGTCTGTGTGTTTGCTATCGCTTATTTCAGAAACGGCTGATCCGATGTAAATGCGATTTTCACTGAAGTATTTTGGCAGCTTCACTTAACATTTAATGTTTGTCTCATTTCAATAGAAAAAGTTATCTCAATTCAAAAAATATATATCGTGTCTACCTTATATTTTATTTTTATGAGGTATTCCGAAGATGCCTTCAAGGCATAGTTTATGGATGATATTTGATGACAGTCTCATTATACTGAGCTATTGGCATGAGACGACACTGAGATTATGTTTGCACAAACAACTCCTATCTTCATTTTCTAAAAATATATTAAGGGATAGAACAAATATACAAATAGGTTTGCTAAGACCTTTTTTTTATTGTGTAAAAGTAGCAAACGAGCCTGCAGTCCACCTGATGGTAAGTGGCCACTGCCGCCCATGGACATCACTAACCATCTTCAAATACGATTGAGTCATACTTAAGTTTGATCACAGACGCGTTGCTATCCCCGAGGACTAAGATGTTCGCCTCGCGTTTATGTATAGCCGGCAACCACGCCTCTCCATACCGAAACATAGCTAATAAATAGCTTCACGGAGGATTATGAGGGTGAGAACTGAAGTAAACCTCCAAGAATTTACATTTACGTCACGCCATGTTACTGGCCACATTAAGAACAGCTAACACGCAACAGAAACGAGCGTTTTAGTATGTAGTTTCATGTTGAAACCACTTCAATCATTGTTTCGAACCATTTTCCTGAATACTGTTTGTACTTAGCTTTGCTACGTTTGCTTTTTATGACCCATCTGAAAATAGACTTTTTGTATAAACCTTCAATGTCGGTAAATATTGTAGTTTCTTTAAATAAGTAGTAAAAGATATGCTTGTCATTTTAGCGTACAAGGGTAAAGCAAACAAGCATGCACCAAATGGTAAGTAGTCACTGCCGCCCATGGACATTAGTAATCATTTCCAAGTACGATTTGATACGATCTGTATGTATTGCTACCCTTGAGGACTAAGATGTTCGCCTCGCGCTTATGTATAGCCGGCAACCACGCCTCTCCATACCGAAACACAATAAATTGCTTCACGGAGGATATGAGGGTGGCGGTGATACCTCCCCGGTCGAACTACACGAGTTCTACCACCTGGCATCACTTACCGTCGGTTGGACTGTTGGCTCGTTTGCTACCTTTGTACTCGTACTACAAAAAAGGCTTAGCTAAAACCGACACATTAATAAATAATAAATTATCCTACATAAGTACGTTTTAGATAACTATCAATCTTGCGGTTTAATTAAATCACCTCATGAATACAGAGGTTACAGTTAATTTGCACTCACTTAGACTCTTAGACGTAATGAAAAGTAATTAGTGACGCATTTGTGTGATTTATTTATTTACTAGCTGTGCCCGCGGCTCCGCCCGCTACCCCTCCTTTTGGGGGTTGATTTTTTATGGCCTAAAACACGGGGGTTGATTTTTTATGGATTATGATTGATTTTGGATTTCTGTTCTGGGTCTGGGTGTTTGTACATTCGACTTGAGTGTGTCCATGACACCCACGAGACAGAGAATCGTAGTTTGGGATATCTGTGTAGAAAGTGTGTGTTTTGTGTAATAACACCACACTAGAGATTGCAGTTTTATTTTTCTGAAAAAATCTCTGTTTTTCGTTTCAATTACCTTGAGTCATAAAACCTGATACTTTTTATAGTTCTACCCTCTTGGTAGGATTTTCCTACACCATTAAAGAAAACCTACAAAGAAGCAGTTACTTATGAATATCTGTATCATACCAAGTCTTGTTGACAACAAGAACCCTGGGCGAATGGATCCCTCTGAAGTTTATAACAATTTAATTACATATCAACATACATTTTGATTTGTCGGCAAGTCCATAAAGGATATTTTCGGTTCAGATTTTCCTCCTGCCGAGTCACATAACCACTAACATCCAATCATCTACGTCTACGACATACAATGAATTAGACTAAATCCTCTTTGAAAACATACGCGTGATTTCCCTAACCATGCTTTAATACATAAGGAAAAGTGTATTTACATATATTATTTTCGAATTAAGAAAAAATATGTATTTTGGTCCTATGGTATTATGGTCCTTGTCCTGTGGCATTCTTTATTCTCCTTATTTTAACCGACTTCAAAAGATTGTACGTTGGGCTGTATGTATTTTTTATATAAAATAACGTCTACATTAATTAAAATCATTAAACATTAAATTAATTAAAATTTATTAAAATCAATTAAGTAGTTCGAAAATTACCCAACCAATCAAATTAGCTCGGACAAACGTCCTGACACGAGATTTTTATATATAAAGATAAAGAGGTTTCTTTTTTCTCTCGTATTGCCTAATATTAAGAATTTTATACTTTTTACATGTACATTTTTATGTACTAAAATATTTGGAATTTGTATACATAAGTCCTCGTCATAAATACCTATTCATACGGGGCTTCCAATACATACATAATCATGAGATGAATTCTTACGAAATATACCCGCTGGCCTTTAAGTCAACTCAGAATTAACAACCATACATCGCCATTTATAGTCATCATATACAAATATACATTGAATAGTATCAGAAGCGCGTATTTCAAGTTTTAAATATATCCAAATATTTTTGTTTGGCTAGACATTGGAGATGGAAGAGGAGATAAAATTGGCAATCAATTGCAGATGTTATTTTGCTTTTTAACCTTTTCTTATCAGGAACAACATTTATATTCGTGACAATATTTACTTTTTCTTAATAGTATAGAAGTGGCAGAAATATGAACATTTTCAGAGTCACTGCCGCCCATAGACAACCTATTTGATTTTAGACAGGAAAATCCAGTTTTTTTCTAATAATACTCATAAAGACTTCGAAGTGGTATCTAGCCACCGAAATGTATGTTCACTTTACAAAATATAGAAGCGACGTATAACATAAAAATCCAGAACGTAATAAGTACCTATAGGTACTTCCAATTGAGAACTTTAATTACCCCACACACTGGATAAAAATTCTGTCTGAAGAGCAGCCAACACTAAATAATAAAAATATACTAATCAGGCAACATTTCAAATGTATTTTATAAAAAACAATCTTGTACCATATAAAATAAGCTTATTAAAAACTAGATGACCCGCGCAACTTCGTTTGCGTCACATAAGAGATAGTGGGTGATTTTTTTTCCTTTTTTTCAACATTTTTCATTGCCAATCCGCTCCTATTGGTTTTAGCGTGATGTTATATAGTCTATAGCCTTCCTCAATAAATAGGCTATAGAATTTTTCAATTCGAACCAGAAGTTCCTGAGTTTTATAATATTTATATAGAAGTATAGATACATTTTCTTTTCTTATTTTCTAATTTGAAGGAAGTATACGTATTTGAGGCGTGGTTGCCGGCTATACTTATATATGAGGCGAACATCTTAGTCCTCAGGGATAGCAACGTATCTGTGATCAAATTCAGATATGATTCAATTGTACTTGAGGATGATTAGTGTCCATGCAGTGACCACTTACCTGTGGTCTGTATGCTCTTTTGCTACCTTCATTCAATAAAAAAGTAGCAATCAGTGAAACACGCGAATAAGTTCACATCGTACCAATTTCAACGTCTCGTACAATTTAATACACTTTATTCAATCCATCGTTGGTTCGAGAAGCTTCTAATCATTCGTCCCAGGCATTCTATCACAATCAAGACATATGGTCACAATCAGGACCAAACTAGTACAGCGGGAGCGATTTAGGAGCAAACGTTTAACCTAGGCTAATCTAGTTTATCCTGTTAGTACACCGTCCGTTCAATCTTAGGCTAGGAATTAACCGATTGGGGCTAGTATTTTTAGGATCAATTTTAGTAAGTATATTGTTTTCATCATAAATAAAATGGCGTCTTTAACAACTTTAACGGGCCATTCTGTTCGTTGGGTCAGTAGCATAACTCTTGTGATTTAAATAAAAATTAAATATCAAGAAAAAACACAGTGCCTTTCTTTCTAACTTTTTTGGAGAGGTTTCAAGTTCGTTTTTTTAACCTTTCATGTTTGCCGTATAAAATGATAGGTTTCTATATTCGACTGGTTTTACAATTTTGAATCACTATTTTCTCAGTAAGTACGTAGGTCTTATATGGCCAGATGGTAGAATTCATGTAGTTCCACCGGGGAGGTACCACCGCCACCCTCATACTGTGTTTCGATTCGGAGAGTCGTGGTTGCCGGCTTACACCCGAGGCGAACATCTTAATCGTCAAGTAGCAACGCATGATTCAATCGTACTTGGGATTATTACTGATGTTCATGGCCAACAGTGAGCACTCACCATCAGGTGGACTACATGCTAGTTTGTTACGTTTATACGATTAAAAAAATGGATGTGGTCCCATACAAATCATCAGGTTGCTCCCATATTTTGAAGAATAACTCCAAAAAAAAATCGATAACCCTGGCGTCAAAATAAAGCTACAAACACTTCTCATGTAGGTATTCATACTCCCAATCAACAAAAAGGCTAAGCAACGCCCAAACACCACTTAAGACCGTCTTGTGGACACGACACCCGTCAATTGACCTCGACTGATCTCGCTCCTAAATTGCATCTTCCGTTTGTCTGTCCGTACGTATTGGTAGTTGATCCTTTAACCCACATATCGTGGGTCCGACAACGGTGTCGCAATAAGGTCGAGGTGATCCGAAACGGATTCTTCGGGATCGTAAAATGATGTGATGTAATGCATTGTTTGATTGTTATATTAAGTTCGGATGGTTGCTTGCGTTTTTCTTTCGAAATTTTTGTTCGTGTTTTCGTGTGAATTGGCTTTTATGATTGTCTGTCTGTTTGTTTTAGTAACTGTTCATTTGTTTGTTCGTAAAAAGTACGGTACTTATGATTCAGTTCTATGATTAATTTTCTTGTGCATCAGTTTCTGTTATTTCAGCCGCCTTATTTGGGTAAAAATGAAGCATCAGCAGATTATAATGATCATGATGCATCCGTTATAAAGTCACCTCACTCTGATGATGATGAAGAAATGAGCGAAACACGTGTTGGTGTGTTGTGTTGATGTGATATAGACGCAAATTATTCCTAAGATTTAATCTGGCTTTATATACATTTGTAACTACAAAGGCATACCAATCAATGTTATTCTCGTTCAGGTCATATATTTCTACAATTTTAATAAGATTCAAGTTTATTTACTTAATTTTATTAGTGACTAATGTATTAATGATATGCATTTTATTTACAATCTTGTTTTGTGTTATAAATGTTTATGCATATGTGAACGATCTTGCACGTAAGATATTATAAAAATGTTAGTCATTTTACTGACATACGTGATAAATCAACATATTTTGTGTTTACCTTGCAGTTTTAAGAGCTACATAAGCAAATATGATTTTGTAAGAAATAGGTATTTTATATATTTTGGTTTATATATTTATGTATATCTAATATATAAAAATCTGATGTCCCGTGTTTGTTATCGAATTCCTCCGAAACGGCTTGACCATTTTTTATGATTTTTGTATATAATTGGTAGGTCTTAGAAAAGGTCATAGGCTTCTTTTATAATCCTAGGTGATGAAGGCGGGTCATATTTATCTACATTTATATTTCTTATTTTATTGTTTGCCATATTATTTTTATGATTTGATATCAAAAATACTTATAACTCTAAATGTTCATCTTTCTACCACCAACCTCCATTAATTAGTCGCGATTTTAATATTTCATTTATATAGCGAAACATTAGTCAAATAAAAAATATATTACGTACCTTTACAGATATATTACGTAGAAAGAACACAAGGTCCTTTTGGATAACAGGAAAAGGAATACGTCATTTAAATGAAGCTTTTTTATTTATTAATTTAAATGGAGCAGTTTATTTATTCTACATTTAGTCAAAAACTAATTTTGACAAATAGAATACTTTTCGACTCAAGCAATGGTGGTGTTGTAAAAAAAATATGGCAGTTCCTGTCCTGGCTCACATTTTTGGTATAATTTGAATAACTATGGAAATCTGATTAACGTATTTCATAGGAAATCAGCCAAAGAAGTTCTAAATACCTTTATAAAAATAAACCATTGCGTAAAATACTTTTGTTTAAAATGTATTGTTTTTTTACAGATTTGTCGTGGCACGAAGACACGATATTGAGATACCTTATTTATTTAAAGAATATCTATAGAAAATTACCGCAAATTTTGTTTCATAATTTTCTTTTTTAACGTTTTAAGAAATCGTGCAATTGAACTGTAGATCATTTTGCAATTTTGGAATGTTAGGAGGTGGTACCAATCTTCCGTGAATCGATTTTAATTGGCTGGAAAATTGGTTGCCGGTCTATTTAAACAGGCGAATCTTAGTTTTACTAAGAACTAGAAGGTAGGTAGGAAGGTAGAATATATCTACCCCTTTTTTCAGCGCCTTCCCTAATTTCTCGTCAGATTAATGTCTCTTGGTTATCAGAAAGACATAGCGCGTATACAGTATGAATATATTTCCATGTTACAGTTTTCTTTACATTTTTGAAAATTTGTACACGTTAAACCGAAAAAAGTTAAGTTTTCCATTTTAGTGGGGAGGACTAAAATGGAAAACTTAACTTTTTTTGGTTTTAGGGCCTAATCTTCACAATCCAATAGCTCCCCATGACGCTTTAATAACTGCAAATTTAGGATCCCGGGCTCCCCTACTATTACCATCAGGTGGCCTGCTACCTTTATACGATTAAAATAGCAAAACTTAAAAACTCACAACATTAATGAAACTACCAAATATGCTTATATCATAATAATCCTTGAAAACTCTATACAGACAAAGGTTACTAACCGAGTAATGGTCTGGTTACCATTTAAAGATGGTCATAACAAATAACTTAGGTATTTTAGTGGATAGTGGGTGTTAAAATATATCCCATATTTTATGTTGGTAACTACTTCAATTTTTCTAGGCTATACATTTTTTTATCGTATTAAGATAGCAAACGAGCATGCAGTTCACCTGATGGTATGTGATCCCTGCCGCCCAAGGAGTCCAAGGACATTAGAGATCATCCCCGAGTTCGATTATATCATACTTGAGGTTGATCACAGATGTGTTGCTACCCTTGAGGACTTAGAAGTTCGCCTCGCGTTTAAGTATAGCATAAATATGAATATAATCCTTTAACCAGGTTATAGAACTCGTGAAGTTCGACCAAGGAGATCCCACCGCTTCCCTCACAATCCTATTTGAAGTAATCCTTGTGTTTCGGCTTAAAGAGGCGTGGATACTGGATATCCATGCCTTTTCACGCATCAAAACTCTTTAAATATTTATATACGAGGAAGCTATATTGTACTGCTGTACCTGCGATCTGTAGATAATCACAGGTAGGTAGGATACACGTCGAAGGATGCGATTTCATCCACATCAACTGGACTCGTGGCGGTCTTCAACAGTTCGGTTTGCACGCTCATTTTTTACCTCGTACGTGCAAGATGTGGAATGAGCTTCCTCCCGAGGTATTTCCGGTACGCTATGACATGAAGTTCTTCAAAAAGACGCGAAAAGAGCTCTTCTCCAAAGCCGGCGATATATTGGCGGTCGCTCTGGTGCTGCAAATGTCCATAGGCGACATTGACCTCTTACCATATCAGGTAGCCTGTCTGCCTTACCGCTAGATTTAGATATAAAAAGGTACGATTAAATATTCAATTGTAATTTGAGGTTCTTTAACAATAATTAATAATCCTCTTTAATCCACCTCAATGGGTATTGAAGTAATACTTGAGGTGGACCACAGATGCCATGCCACGAGGACTAGTACAGTAGCCGCTCGTCTAAGTCTGACGGTCAACCATATATTTCCGTACGAACACAAATTACTAATAACTAACTGCTATGCGGCGTCAACTGGGAGTGGCGGAATTGCCTCTGGCGAATTATATGATATAGATACAAGTGCCTCGCATCCCCATTTGATTAAAAATGATTGGGTACAAAATTAAAACTATATAAAATGTCCGGCTCATTGCCACGCGGAAAAATATATTATAATAAGGATAATTAATATACTACTTAATGTAATTTAAATTTCCTAACGATTCTCAAAAAGGTCAATGTCAAAATAGTAAAATACAAAGTTTGTTTATTATTCGCAATCAGTTTGATCATTGATCACGTTATCCGAGGGTCTCTCACTGGAGGTCCGAGGTTCGAATCTATGCAAACTTTGATTTTTGCACTGTAAAAGGTAACGGCGTAATCCGACAATGCACTTGATGGTAAGTGTTCACTGCCGTCTGTTGATATTTGTATTCCACTCCAAGTATGATTATGCCGTAATTGATGTTGACCACAGTTCGTCTCTTGTGTAAATATACCTAATACATTTCTTCGAATCCGAAGTAAAAATAGTCGGTGGAGATGGTGGTAGGTACCACCTATCTACTGGTAGTTTTTTTATTGTGTAAAGGTAGCATGCAGTCCACCTGATGGTAAGTGGTCACTGCCGCCCATGGACATTAGTAGTCATCCCCAAGTACGATTGACCCAAGGTTAGTCTAAAGGATAGTCTAAATCTCGATTCAGAGCTTTAATTATTTTATTAGAATTTAACGTTACTGGCAAAACAACTTTTGCCAGGTCCGCTAATATTGAGACAAATATATATTTACTATAACTGTTAAAATATTATTCTTTGAAATAATTGTATATTGCATAACCCACTGCAAGCCTTGAGATAACGTTAATGAAAATAATTTTCAACAAAAATAAATGAAGAAAATTATACGTATTTCTGTAATATCATTGCACCTAATGAGTAATTAATGCGTGAAATATTTATTTAACTTAATCTCGAGGTTAATTTCAGTTGACTATGGAAAAGTTTGTATGTATGGAAAAAAATCTTGTAAGAAAAAGGTTTATTTGTGGTACTTTTTAACTAAACAGTACCGTATTACCTTTGAGATCATTAATAATTGGCCAAGTGCGAGTGCGAGTAGCTCAAGAGCGAGTAGTTTCAAGGGTCTTTATATTGTGGTTCGAAAAGTAAGCTGAAAATATCGGTTGCTTTCACGGGGATTTTTTTATTTGTCATAGCAGCCGTAGTTATACACACTTGTATAACGTAATCACGTATCTGTGAACAACGTCTTTCATCTTTTATCACCAATTGGAGTTCATAACAAACTGACTCGGCTTGCTACTCGTACACTATGAAAATCGTATCAATTTACAATAAATATTCAATAAGAGTAAGACAATTGTTGGTGTTTACCTTCTTAATGTTCAGTCGATACAAAAACTTAACATGTGAGGTTCCCACAAGATAAAAGTATAATATATCATTTATCAAACTCGTGAGAAGACGCAACTCCGATTGCATAGCCTCGGCACAGTATAAGTATCTATACAGTATTCTTTTTTATCCAATATAGGTAGCAAACGAGCATGCAGTCCACCTGATGGTAAGTGGTCACTGTCGCCCATGGACACCAGCAAACATCCCCAAGTACGATGACATCATACCTAAGTTTGATCATCGATGCGTTGCTACCCCTGAGGACTAAGATGTTCGTTTCGAGTATAAGTGTAGCCGGCAACCACGCCTCTCCAAACCGAAACACAATTGCTTCACGGAGGATTATAAGGGTGACGGTAGTACCTCCCAGGTCGAACTAAACGAGTTTTACCACCTGGCTATTCTATCTTCATACAAACGTACGGAAAGCAACTTATAACTACGCGCCTCAATTTCGGTATGCACTCAGTATGCGAACAGTCGCGAATGTACCGTATTGACGAGCGGACAGTGTGACGGTTTTTTAAGCATTTTTTTTATTTAAATAATAATATGACGAGGAGCAATTGTAGATTATATGTATAGTACTGTTCTTGGTGCTTCTATAACCAAATGAAAGATATTCCTTTTTCTCCTCCCTGTCCATGTGTCCCAAACTTATTTTTATTGAACTTTTTAACCAAATATACTAATAGCTTTTCGTACGTCTCAGATGAGGCGCAAATATTTTTCAGTCTCAAATTTATAAGGATTATTTGCGGATAATTTTTTATAAGAAAAATTTTTTTACTACCTAAATCTACTAATTAAAAAACATAACTTGCATTTTCATTCAACACTTCCTATTTAATTCACTAAAACACACATTCAATAAAAAATATAATATTTACAATCAAAAAACTAGAAAGAAAGTCAAGTAGGTATGCAGATGTAATTAAAATACTGTAGGCGGGTAGCCCTCACGCTAACTCTCGTCCAGCGCGTCTGTAGGTATAAATTTCAAGGAGTTACAATACTGTATAGATACTTTTACTGTGGCCTCGGTATATTCATTCATATTATATCTTAGGTACCTAAACTTTATCGCTATTATTTATGCATCGAGTACGTGAACTTAAGTGACGTATTTTTATTTGTCTCTGTTATTTTTAAATGTGATATCAATAGTTACGTACACGAAGCAAGATAGTGTTTAAAGAATTCCCCTTAGGTTAGTTTTTCTGCTAAGTTTTGTTAAGTTAGTTAAGTAGTTATTTTAACAGTTAACTAGGTTTAAGAACCTACATCATGTACATCATAAACATCTTTCTATTCAATCATGTCATGAAAAATAACAGCCCATTATTAAGAAAGATTTAGGATTTAGTCTACCGCGCACGCCAAAAAAAATCAAATAAGTTTTTATTAATTATAATTATAATAGGTATATAGTATGTACATACGCTTAATGAAAGTCAGTAAAATAAAGAATAATAATTCATTCATTCATCGGCTTTGAGCGCCCCTCTTAGGCTAGGGTAGACCAGAAGAAAAAAAATCGGTGGTAAAAAACTCCTGGCCCAGAAATCGGTAGTCATCAAACACCCTAGTGATATTTTTAACAATATTTTTGGCGCGTAAGTTGCCTGAATGTCAAACAGGTCTTTCACTTTTTAACCGACTTCAAAGAAAAGAAAATTTTTTTTAATGTATGACCACGCATAACTTTTTACAGAGTAGCTCGATTTTTATAATTCTTTTTTTGTTAGGTAGGTCATGGTCCAAAGTTGGTCCCATTTTTTTTTCATAATTATTTGACCTTGAACTAAGAAGATATAGCATGGAATTCCTCAACCTGCAATGAGTAACATGCAAACTTTCCGACATAACTTCGTTATTT
>DWNR01003537.1:0-11686 GCA_018250455.1 Polygonus leo | reverse complement strand
TGCATTATGCACGCAAGAAAGCTGAACGAGGCGGAACAGCGCTGAACGCGACAGAATATCACTGAACGCGACAAAATAGCACTAAATTCTTTCAATAGCACTCGCATGATAAAAGCACTTTTATCATCATTTGATTTGATGATTTGATTCATTGAAAGCAGAATAGACGCGGAAAGCTGAACGGATGCGAACGTGTCTCCCATACGAAATCTTTGTTTTCTATGAACATTAGCTGAATAGAGCTGAATAAGTGTGAGTAGTCTCTAGGGCTCCAAAGCCCCTCAATTGGGGGGCCTAATTCATAGAACATAGGACAACTCCTTCAAAGAGTAGGCAGATGAACTAAAAGTTCATGATAAAAGTCTATTGCGTCTAGACAGGATTCACTGTTGTTATGTGTTAATACCATTGTATTATTAATAGTATTCTAATATACAATACAATCACATATTGTATTGTTATTAATGATTATGAATGTCAATGACTTTTGCTGCAGTAATTACCCTCATACCTACATAACTTTGTCTTTCTCTACATTGTTTAACAGTGTTTTGGCATTACAAAATGTATAGTGCAATTATGTATACTAAAATATATATAAATTTTACTAGTATAATTTTTGACATCCAGAATAAAATATAGGCTACTTTTTAGTGTTCTATAGGACACGATTTAAGCCTGGTTTCAATATCTTATCTATATCTTCTATTTACCAGATAGATCAATGTGAATTGACCTATCTTTTATTGTTTATATTTATATGGTTGTTATAATTTGGATAAAAATACACTAATACTTACCATCGCTATATTAACTTCTAGTAAGGGATAGATAGGTTATTGAAACCGGCCATAAGCATAATAGAAGTTTGGATTTTTTACAGAATAAAGCCTCTTAAGACATATACTAAAAAGTAGGTTATTCAATATAATAAAAAAAAAGGGTAATTTTATAGGAACAGGTATTTTTGGTGTTTTTTTCACTTATTTTTAAAATTTAAATAGGTAAACTTGACATATTCACAATATGTGTATAACTTTACATGTCATATATAACTGATTAGAGCTGATAAGAGAAATGAAAAAGTTACTTTTTATTAAAAAGTATTTAAAAAAATATACTTTCAAGCAAAGTTGGTAACCATGTCTAATACACCATTTATTGGTATGGAACCCTCTGTATATGGTTCTGACTTGCTCATGGATGACTTACATATTTTAAATTAATTAGAGAAGCGGACCTCAGATGTAAAAACAAATAATGGGATTGGTTTACACATTAAAAGTCTCGTCTCAGTGAGCCATGGAGACTTATTGTTGTTGTTATTATTATATGGTCTCTCAGGAATAAAATTAGAAAAATTTGTATGAGGACCAAAGTCACCAACGTAGCTCAGAAGGCTAATAAACTGATGTGGTAATGGACCATGGCAAATTTTGTACAGTTACAATGTGATGTTAAGTCCTACTATGGGTACTGCTATTGTCGCCTTACTATGGGTACTGTTAGGGGAGGTACCACTGCCATCCTCATAATCCTCCGTGAAGCAATTATTGTGGTTCGGTTTGGAGAGGCATGGTTACCGGCTATACTTATACATGAGGCGAACATGTTAGTCCTCATAGGTAGCAAGGCATCTATGATTGAACTTAGGTGTAATTTTATGGTACTTGGGGATGATTATTGATGTCCACGGGTGGCAGTGACTACCAGTGAACAGGTGGACTGCATCGTCGTGCGTTTACTACATTTATACGATAAAAAAAGTTAGCATTGTATTTTGCGTAAAAATTTAATGATGATAAAATAAATAAATGATCAACAATAGACCACAAGAGAGAGTAGACGCATGCAGAGCCGCATGATACTGCATTTAATTAATATTGCCAGCCAGACATTTAAACACCTGTTTATATATATCTGTCTCAACTGGATATTAGCATAGACATATTGAACAGCTGAAAGCCTCATACAATAAGTCTGGTTTACTGAAAACAAATGAATATATTTCTTACCACTTCTCACTTATGAAGCAAAAGTAGCTATATAGGAATATTTTATAGGAACCAATTTCAAATATATTTATGTATATTATGACTAACTGACCTGGTAGATGTTATCCTGCTGGTAACTTTCCATTTGTATATAATATAGCCCATATTTTAAGTTGTTTATTAAAATCAATCCAGTAGTTTTATAAATTCGCCATGAGACAAACATTGTGACACAATATTTATACATAATACAAATATTTATACATAATGATAGAAGAAGCAGATGAGGATAAATATATGTAGATATAGTCTGTAACAACAATTCTCCTACAAATCCTGGTTTCTCCTAAATACAATCATCAGTATAACATGTTAAGATACCACTGCTTGCTTTGTACAATCTTTTACTTTTTACACACCCACACAAATACACATCTTCAAGCCAAACCCCTAATGGGGTAGGCAGAGAGTATTGAGTGCCAAACGGCACGGTTCTGGCATACTTGCCTAGCATCTTCCACTTTCATAACTCTCCTCATATAAACACGCCGCATTCGGAGATTCTGGATACCTCCTTCAGTTAGCACTTGATATATTTGATCAAGAACAAGTCTGGGTTTCCCTTGGTATCTACATCCATTCACATTCACATTATATATGTGTATCTTTTCATCCGTCATTCTTTCAATATGCCCGAACCACCAGAGCATTCCCTTATATCCGCAAATGCTTTTATTTTTTTAATGTTTTTTTTTTATAGTACTCATATTTTTGTCATATTCTGATAGAAATCCTTATGGATGCTACTATAGTTTACTTAACATAAAATAAAAAAATGATTCAAACAATAGATAACAAGTAATAGGATTAATATAAAATCATATAAGTATAGCCCAGCAGTAGTTTTTTCTTAAAAATTACATTACATTAATATAAATATCTTTTAATTTGTTAGTTTAATTAATTTTTAAATCTAATAATTAACTTTTATTACAATATCTAGTGAAATTAATAATATTATCTAAATTGTTATGCTTACTGCTATGTTATAAATCATTCAAACTACGTAGCAACATATCTCAATATATTTACAAGGCCAAATCATTTAGATAGGTAATACATATTTAGAAGTTACCTAAATTATTTGATACATATTTATAAAGGACATATTTTGCACTTATCTATATTTTGGTAATACAAGCAGAGTAATGTTTTTATTCAGTAAACAAGATTCAAATTGAGTAGGGCTTGAGATGTTTCTTTATGCTAGTCCATCCAATAATGGGTATTATTTCCTCAAATAATGAAGAGGATTTGGGCAATAGCCTAACAGGCCAAGTGTAAAATGTAAATTTCCCACATTCTTAAGTATTGAGCTAGCTATATGAGTTCATTATGCAAGTGAAAGATTTAACATTCACTACAATTTACTTATCTAGGCAAAAGGAATGAATGCTAAATGACATCCAAATGAGGGTAAACAGGAGAAACTTAAAAACATTTTTTAATGATGAATGCATGAATTTGAAACTGTTTTCTAAAGTTAGGTAGACTATTAATTATTAAAAATACATTTTGAGTTCAAAGTAGCTATTTAAGAACACCTGTGACTATACATACCTTTTTCAACAGATTTATTTGATCCAGAAGCGTTACTGGACAGGCTAGAGTCATCTGAATCGTATCCAAAAGCACTGTTATCACTCTTTGAGGAGGGCTGGCGATTCCTGGGCTGCCACCGTCGCGGCGTGCCTTGCCCCGGGGAACCGCCTCCGCGCGTGCTCACGCCACCCATCATTTGTAACATCTCCAGTGGGTAGTGCCGCGGCGGCTGCCTCTCCATCTGACCCTGCACCATGTACACTGGCCCCGGACCACCCAGCCCACTGCTCCCGTGGTACATTATGGGCGCACCTTCATTCATAACTGCGCCTGTATCTGCAGACAGAAAGTTCCGATCACGAGGTGCTCCTCAATAATTCCTTCCCCGGTGCAAGGAATTTCTGGAGTACCAACCTGTCCGACCGTTAAAATTGATGACGTGCGGCGTTTAGTCGGTTATTGCGTCATGCTAGACGTAATGTTTAATAAGTACGGTGTGACGTCGAAATTTTACTATTTTTTCCCAAATTACTGTACCACCGAAATCCGAGACGAACCGTCAAACGTCGTCGATAGCGTGTAGTAATTATATTGATGCCGTAGTCAGTCGGGCGTGCTTGTCGCTGGGCTTCCACCGTACGAACAGAACGAGCTATTAATATTTTCGACGCTAATAATTATAAATCTACCCACGAATACGTATTATTCTTCAAAAGAATGAATAAAATCCGCCGTGACTTTTACGAGTAATACTAGCGACATCTGACGACGTTCAGCGTAGAGTACACGTGATTGTTGCATTTTTTTAAATTTGAAACATACCATCGTTCCATTTTAAGCCAGTAACAAATTAATAAAACTATTTATGTAAAAACTACTAATTTTAAAATGAATTTTGTTCGTTTCATTTATTTATATATTGAGGTAAAGTTGAATTTTCATATAATATTTTGAGTATAAAATTATTTATTTATAAACAAAAATAAGGAATTAACACTATACATGTTTCCGAGCAAATCATCATGTGATTGTTTTGGCCTTGCTCATAAAAAAAGATTATTTGACGGTCGACGTCAAATGATTTTGTCAAATCAGAAAAATAATAGAATTTTATCATAAAAATTAGTTTGTGCGAGTTAAAAATTGTTTTTAATAGTTATGGAAACAAGTGATAAGTGTGCACTCCCAGTTCTTAAAGCTTGAGCGTAGCACCACAAGTGATGACGTTGGAAGAGGACAATGTAACCTTAAAAGTGCAAAAAGCATACGAGGAACAAACTTTGTCGTCTCATTGTTTGATTTATACCGCTATCTCCGCCGTGGAGGTGCGTTGATATGTCACATCTGGGAGATTACATGGACGATGTTCCGGTAAAAATATCAGAGAAGTACAAGCGGCCGCCGCGGATCGAGTTACCATACAGTGTTACGGAGTCCCCGGCGCGGGCGAAGAGAGTTATCGAGACCGCTAAGTATTGCACCACTTTCGAGCGGAACGTACTTTCGAAACTAAAAGAGCTTCGGAGCGCGAAGGAGATAAAAAAAAGCGAAAGGCGTCACCGTTTGCAACTGCTCGAGGAGGCTAAGCAAAAGAAGCTTGATGCTATCGCCGCCGCGGAGGCCGAGGAGAAGTTGAAGCAACTGAGCGTGTCCGAAGTCTCCTACCCGAGCACTGATGAAATTAGCGCCATTTCGCCAGACGACAAAGCAGATAAAGCCTGTGATACAACACAAAACAATAGCCCCGAGACTGAATGCGTTGCTCCCGAAGTTACTTACGCCTGCACGACCACTGAGTCCCAGCATAACATTCTGCAACCCATACAGGTTCAGTCGAATTACCAACAAAATAACCTCTTAGATGATCCCGATCCCCTACAGGAACTCAAGTTGAACTCGAAAATAACAAAAATACCTCAATACAATCAAAATGTTGAAACACTCACATTTAAAGATTTTGAAAACGACACATCTAGCCCGTTCGATAATGTGGAATTGAAGACAATAAATGATATGGAATTGTTAGCTCAGGTGTTGCAGAGTCAAAGAGAATCAGCTGTCAGTTGTCCTCAACAGGTATATCCCGACCAGGCATACCCAGGGTACACAAACTGTGCTACTCAGGCACAAATAGAAGGAGTTACTTACTTACCAAATGCATATATGGAACAACCCTTGCAAGGACCGGGAATTATCTATGCAACTCCACCTCATTACCCTGTCTCCAACGGCTACTACATACCGGAACCTGTCTGTGATAACCCCATGCCCATGGAGAATGTGTACATGCCAAATTACCATTACTTAGTTCCCGCTCAACCATATCCGGTGAACGATCCATACTACAATCAGATGCCAACAACATCTGGTGAAGTTACACAAGTACCGAATGGTTCATCGTACATTCCACAGCCATATTACTTCCATTACCCTCATGTTCCGATGCAGTACATGGGGCCAGAATACACTACAGTCACAGAGAGTAAAAATACAGAAGACCAAAACCAAAATTCTCAAACTTCCCAAGGCATTGTGAAATCAAGGTCTCGGAGTGTGCCAGATATTGTACAAGAACTTAACGAGGAACTGGCCTCAGCTAAGTTGAGAGCCACTGAGCGATCTGCGAGTCCAGGTCTAATCAATACCAAGGCATCCTCAACCAGTGCGAGGAAAGTAGAGAAGAAGCATTCAAAGAAAGCTGAGCGTTTACCAAATCCATTTGACACCTTGCCTCCAAATCTACAATGCATATGTCAGAACATACAAAGCATGGGATTTCCGATTGACAGGGTTGCAAGAGTTTGTAGCTTAGTAGGTGATAATGACAAAAAGGTATGTTAGTTTATGTACATATTTTGATCTTTTCACTCTGCATACCAAGATATATAGTCAACCTGAAATATATATCAAGTCCTACATAAGGAATACTGCAAATATGTTGTCATCTCTGTAAACTGATCCGATAATTCACAGTAGATAAAAGATTGGTTGGAAAAAGTGTTTCTAAAAATAAACATTCAATCTGTCTGGTCTCTTCATGGAGTACCATGAAGACGAATCGTACCATGGTACAGATAGTACTCTTCATGTTTTGGTCCTACTCACACTTGGTCGGTTATTAAAAAATGTCTCCGTAATGCTTGAATCGTTTAATTAAATAGAATTACTGCATTGTTCAAATTATTGTACTGTTCAACTCAACTGAATTCAACTTTGTTATAGTTTCTGAATTATGTGTAAAGCAATATTAAGCTATTTATAACTGGATTAATTTAAATATGTCAATGACCTTATATTGTTCACACACTAATTGGATAGAGGTTTGTTGCAAACAAACCGTTTTTATCACCATCATTATTTTTGATAGCAGTAGTTATTGAGTATTCTTTGTATTAAATATCGCATTTTTTTTGTTTATAATTTAATCTAGCAATAAAGCAGATGGGGCACCTGATGGTAAGTGCTCACTTTCATCCAAGGACATTTGCAACACCAGAGGAATTGCCAATGCATCGCTGGCTTTGAAGGATTATAATAATACAATAAGAACTGTAGAAATAACTTTCTTATTTAAGTGTTTTTATTGTATAACAGCGAGCATGTAGTCTACTTGGTAGTAAGTGATCACTGCCACCTGCTACATTAGTAAATAACCCCAAGTATGATTGATTCATACCTAAAATTTACCAGAGATGCCTTGCTACCCATGAGGAGATGTTCTCATATGTAAGTTTTTAATTCCTTCAGGATGGATTATGTGGAGGGCCTTGCTACCTCTGCTGCCAAACTAAATGAGGCAAAAGTGACTCTCTAGTTGAGGTTGGCTATTAGCTCTAAATCTGAATCTGAGATAATCTGAATAGTAGTTCCCAGATGTGACTTATGTCCCATTTGCATTTCCGATTTCTTGCCTATAATTGTTCGCTGGAGGGGACAATATCAAATGCTAAATAAAAAACAATTATTTTAGAATGTGTTATTAATTATCTTTGATACTTTAAGTATTGAACCACTTTTAATAATTCTTTTATTAATAGAAAAAGAAATAATAATAGAAATAAATTATTATGCACCTCTATTACTTTAAGTTTCAAACAAGTCTCAAAATCCGACTTTTAGTCATAGGTCTTCAGTTGGAAGAGATTTTGTATATTCTCTTAATCTTTGTCTTTATTTATTTTTCCAGATAATAGAAGCTCTTCTCATTTTGGGTGAACTGATGGACCTTGGGTTTCCAGAAAGCAAGGTAGCAGCGGCGCTTGCCAAACATCAATTTAATAGGGACAAGGCATTGGATGAATTAGTATCGTAATAAAACTAAAAGTTATAATGCAGAGCGCACGATAGAGGAAAGACCAAGTTTTGTATGAAATGTCAATTTTTAACGCTCTATGTGTACTTAGGCTTGTACATGCATATCCTTGTATGTTGCCCTGAAGTTCACGAGTAAATAGAATGTGGACTCGCTCTGTGCAAGAGGTATTCGTAGGCCAAGCATATTAGAAATATGATCGGTTCTCATGATAAATTATCGATATAATGTATTTACGACTGAAAATAGTATAGATTATTTGGAATATAAGAACAGCTAATGCAGGTATGCTGTTAGTTGTGCTTGATCTACTAGAGACTTCAATTGCTTTTTTAAATATAGGATCGTTATTTTTGCATTGAAAGATTAAGCGAGTGGCTATGTAGGAAGATGTCTGCTTGTTGGTATTATTGAATGTGATATAAAAAGTCGGGTAATTTGTAAAAAAGATTTTGGGTGTGTAGTAAATTTAGGTATTACGATCTACATTTATCAACATGCATAGAAATATGAGGCCTTTACAACAACTTTATATTTGGATCAGGACAGGGTCAATACTCTTATATATAAATGTTTTCGTCATATTTTAAAATTCAACCAGTTTATTTATATACACCAATTCATTATTTCTCTGTAATGTAAAATTAATGTTTATTCAATAGAGCCTGGCCTACTCACTACAAATTGTTTAAAGTAAGTCCTGGTATTTAAGTCATCAAGTCATCATTCATACCGCTATATTCATTTTATATGTATAAAATTGGGTTTAATTGATTAAAATTGGGTGTACTTAACAATTTGTTTCGAAAATCGATTCAGTTTCTAATTTGATAGGTCTATGTCTACGACCAAATTGTCTGATTTATTAATCAATTGATGAATGGTCAGAGACGTCATATGCTACTTCAGTATTGTATATGAATTGAATCCATATCATTTGAAAGTTTATTTGACTCACTGATAACTTGATTATAATCAGGGTCGACTTCTTATATTGTCTTCTGATGCATGTTCTTAGTACTGCGCTTTATATTTATGATGATTAAAATGGCGGCTTGCTTGTAGATCGTATCACTGTTCAAAATGAAATTTAGTTATTTTGTTTTATAAAACAGTGATACGTGTGATGACTATCGCATTGTTGAATCTTTAATTTCTTTATAGTGGTAAATTTATAGTACCTAGTGTACCATAATAGTGTGTATAATTATTTACGTATTCTATATATTTTTATTATGCTACATAGATCTTATTTTTATATAAATAAGTTATGATTTCCACATTAATATAAAAGTTTATAGGTTAGCTAAATTACGAAACACTTATCATAAAGTTAATTTACCAAGAGTTTATGGATAATAATTATATGAAGCTTATGTTTCATTTACGGTTGTTAAATAAGGGTATACTGATCGCATGACATGGTTTTTTAATGTAAATAATTGGTTGAGCACATTTTGAGTGGTCACTAGCTTTTGATCATTAATTGTGAAAAGAGGTTATTCTTATAGATAGAATGCTCAGTATGAATGTTGCATTGGATGTCTCTAAAAACAACGTAATAAAGCACTGTTATTCCTATTTCTGGGTACAAACATTTTTAAGATCAAAATTTGATGAATATAGAAATAATTTTGACAAATAAAATTTATCTTGAAGTTGTGTATGTAAATGATTGCTATTTTTATTATTCTGAATGTGTTGTGTGTTCTCGCATCATCTAAGTATAAGATTTTTTATTTTTTTGTGTCCATTTCAGTATGGAGAAATTTGATGCAAATATTTATAATCAACCCGATAACTTAGCCATTTTATTCAGTATTTTGGATTAGCCCATAGAATAAGACATAAGAGTGTTTTAACGTTTAAATCTTATGATAATGCTAAAGCACATAATTACACATTAAGATGTTTAAATTCTGTTTTGTTAATAAATAAAACCGCTTTTAAATCAATGTTACCATTTATTTTAAAATATGGTATATAATAATATGTATGGTATGGTATATACTAATAAAATAAATAATAACAACTTGTTGATAAATGAAAAGACTAGAACTAAAGAGAGCTTCTGTTCCGTACTAATTTCCCTCTTTCCTAACCTTTTCTAATAATAAATTTGTTGTTAAAGAAATACAGGGAATGATTCTACTATACCATTCGACCCATGATATGAAGTTGATGCAAAACGTAGACAACAGGAATCAAATTTTAATGTATAAATATTTACATATGATAATTCATAGACGGTCATGATCGTAGTGTCTTTTAAGGTTGCGTGAAAATTTAGTTGTAATTACCATAAATATGCAACCATGCAATAATAATATAATATTGTTATTCCAGTAATAAAATATTGTAAGTAAAATATGAGAAAATGTTTTTATTACCAAATAAGTTTCGATAAATTCGTTTCTAATATTTATAATACTTGTAAAATTTTATTACATTACATATGATATAAATTACCGGAATGTATATAATATGTAACAATTATGTTTTAGGTAATATAAAAATAGATCTATATGCTTATATGGTAAATTTTTATTCTGTCGCTGAGTATCTATTGTAAAATTGTATGTATATATCGAATACATCCTCTAAATTCCTGTAAAGGTTTATAGAAAAGTGCTTGAGAGATAATTGTAAATAGATTTGAGCGCTCGATTTTTAAACTTGGCTGATACACTGCCGTGTGCCTCGATAGTGTTAGAAAGTAGAGGAAAGGAACGTTTATACTGCTATTACGGTTGTCTAACTATCGATACGGATCGACGAAAGATGGTCACAATATCTACAGGGATTTTGACATCACTTGATTCGATCGATATTTGGGAGTATGTACTGATAATAATTATACTATATTCTGAAAATTGTATATGAGTTATATTTAAATATCACATATTATGTGATTATGTCTAGATTTTGAACTAGTGATAGGATTGATAAACTATCGATATTTAGACAACACTAATTGATATTTATTAATTAATACAAATGAGGAACGAGTGAATAATGCTTGTTATAATTTGTGCAACTAATTAAAATAAATGAGGTAATTATTAATTGAAATTTAGCAGAGTAAATATCCTATAGGTAGAGATTAATTATTAATTTTCAAATACTATATTATTTAGCCGTAACTTTTTACCTTTTTGAGATGTATAAATAATTAATTTAAGTTATTTCTTTATTCACAATGCAATCATATGTGATAGGGGGCTCTGCTAATGAAAAATCTGTCTCATTACTACTTTTAATTTCCTTTATACATTGAAAAGTATGCTGCATTAAAATATATAGTAAAATTAAATCATTCATATTATTGTACGCTTGAAACGGTAAGAGTGGAAGTATTGGGCGTTGCTTCATACATACAAAGAATATTTTTGGCACGCTACGCTACGATAACGTTCAAAATAATGCGCCGCAAATTGCTTAAAAATTAATACATGTCTTTTTAAACGAATTCAAAAATGAGTTTCTCAATTTGTTCGTTTTTTTGTACGCAATAATCCAGTAGATTGTGAAGATTTTGTAAATTAACACCTTTAAATTATAAAAATGTAAATAGAAATGCAGTCACTGATTTTAGGAGCCTGATTACAATTTGAAGACTAATATCAACCAGTGGCGGATTTGCATATTTGCCGCCAGTAGGCTATTTTCGGTTTCCATTGCAGTTTCTGCCGAAACCGAAACTCCATTAAAACAAAGTTCCATTTTTTAAGATTATCTTGATTATGGCTAACACTGTTAACCTTGTACAAATGGCATG
>DWNR01003536.1:0-11686 GCA_018250455.1 Polygonus leo | reverse complement strand
ATTATTGCAACATGTTCCAAGGCAGGAGTAGGACTTGTGTTTTCATTTATTGTCGTATGAAGGTATCCACCCTGTATACTAAATTTTGCATAAAATAATTCTCTTCCATGAGACAGATGAGTGAAGGTCCCTTCTAATTCGGATCTTAGACTACTAGAAGTATTCGGCATTGTGTACGGCAGCGCAACAGGTCCCCTACTGTGTTTACCGTCTTATGAAGAACGCCCTTGTTCACTTTATGCCACAGAATTTCGAGTCATTAGCTTTAACATAATTTTATTGTGATTTTAACAATGCTTAATAATACCTAGGTTTTACATGTTTTTTATCATATAAAGGTAGCAAACGTGCATGCAGCCCACCTGATAGTAAGTGGTCACTGCCGTTCATGGACATCAGTAATCATCGCCAAGTACGATTCAATCGTACCTAAGTTTGATCACAGATGCGTTGTAACCCCTCGTTCGCGTCGTCAATAAATATGGCCGGCAATCACGCCTCGCCAAACCGAAACACAAAAATTGTTTTACGGTGGATTATGGGAGTGGTGGTGGTACCTCCCTTGTCGAAATACACCTGTGTATGTTTTACGCGTATGAATTATACATATACTTGCTGGTAAATAATCAATGGCAGACAATGATTTTTTTTTTTATTGTGTAAAGGTAGCAGACGAGCATTCAGTCCACCTGATGGTAAGTGGTCATTGCCGCCCATGGACAATAGTAGTCATCCCCAAGTACAATTGACCCAAGGTTGACCACAAAGGCGTTTCTACCCTTGAGGACTATGATGTTCACCTCGTTTGTAAGTATAGCCGGCAACCACGCCTCTCCAAGCCGAAACACAATAAATTGCTTCACAGAGGATTATGAAGGGACTTCCCCGGTTGAACTACATGAGTTCTAAAACCTAGCAAATTAATGGCTGAATTTATTAAATAGACCAATAGTCTTTAAAAAACCTTATCTCAATTGAATGCGAGCTCAGGTGGCAACTGACAAGAGAGGTGAGAACTAAATAGAAATGCTTCATTTATGTAACTCCGAATTGACATATCCTTGAAACCAAACAGCACATATCATTAATGTTCCATTTAATGTTATAAATAAATTGGGCGGTGGTTCCTCTACAGGTCGGAGCTGTAACTAGGAGTTTGTAGTCTTTTCAATTTTAAGTTAAAAGAAGAACCATATTTATGATTATATTATTTATTATATTATTGATTTATTTCTAAAGAGTGTGTTTTCCGATATTTTTCATAAGAGTTTTCGATATTTTTCAATAAGGGTTTTCGACACTTTTCAATGTACTCAGTAAATTTGTTGAGACTTCCAGGGCCATTCATTATAAAATTTACTAAAGTAGGTATTTGTCAAATTAACAATAAGGGTCCCACACATCATAAATTTACCAACAAAAATCTCCAAAAATAAGCTTCACGTAATTATATAATAAAAGGCAAAGGTTATTGATTGATGTATGAACACACTGGCCGATCCCTTGGGACTAGACACTTAAAATTTCGCATAAATTTTAAATTCCTCTTATGACGTAGGTATCTTTCAACGTTTTCCAAAATACTACCCCTAAGAGGGTAAAATAGGAGATCAAAGTTTTATATAGACGCACAAAAAAACCCCTAGGGCTACAAACATAAAATTTCATACTCGTCTTTCTTCTCATGTTTCTTCTGAAAAAATCTCGATATATATAATATATATAAAAGGGCAATGTGTGTATGTATATCGCGAAAATTTTCAGGAAATCTTTAGATTGGCCTAGCAGGTGATTGTATGAAATTTGGATCAGATTATTTGCATCAACGGCGTATTTATTCTCGATCTGCTATTTACCTTATGCCCGGCCGGGTTCTCATATATTATCTTTGCCACCTATAGTGGAACATAAAACCTGCTTTAAATGACCTGAATTATCCTATCAGAGTAATGGAAAAATTGAATTGTAGTGCCACGTTTCTATCCAAAGTTATATTTCAGCTACCAACCGATTATTAATCAATTTGGTTTTAAGATTACCGTTAAATATATTTTCTGTCGTAAAAAAATACATTTTCATACCAGAAAACGTTTAAAAAAAGATAATATCTCATAAAAATAACTGAGAAGCAATAAAGTAGCTATCAAAATTCTCGAAGGTATTATGAAAATCAGGAATGAAGAGGGATTATCTTCGTTGATGCGTATCCGTTTACATTATGCCAGAAAATACTACATCATTAGCTTTAATATTACGTTATTATATTTATACCCGACTAGTATAATCAAAGGAGGTAAAGGATAAATGTAATAAATTCATAAATAACAACTATTTAGTTTAGGTCGTTTCCCATTAATAACGAGAAAATGAAATCTTAAAAAGTAATATAAATAAAGTAGGTTCAATGCTCAAAATCTACTCAAAATTGAATTAAAAGATAATTTATTTTTGAACGATTTTTTTTTAATTAATCTTATGCAGTAAAAATCCCGATATTATTAAAAATTTATAAATGTTCCAAGTAACGAGTAACATTATGCAGACCATTAAATATGTCACCCATTATTCATACGACTTTATGGTTCACTTTCAAAGAGTTCTTCATATGTACGAGCCTTGACAGAGGCTTTGGTTTGCTCTTCATATCTTTCTAAAATCTTCGTTAGATATTCTGTCTATGTCCAAACGAAACTCAAATTATAAAAGAGCCACGTATTCGTAGTATTTTTTAAAAACTTTCGTATCTTTCATTAAAAAAATGATGTTGGGAATATCTAACCTGGCTCGCTGGTGTGTAAAGCATAAAATAACCAAAGCGACTAGAACAGCGCACCTGCCCCGGCAAATATTAAAGAGCTACAGTAGAGCCTTTCTGTGACTCAAAACTTTATAAAATCCAGCAGTTGGAACACAAAGCCGTGTCAACCACAGGTTAACCTATTTGTGTCCTTTGTTAGGGTTTAAAGGCTGTGGTAAATATTGTAATGTAAGGCGTTTCTACTTATATCTTACAGATTTTGCCAGGCAGTAGAACTCATCTAATTCTTCTAGTTCCACCCTCATTATTTTCCGTGAATAAATTGTTGTGTTTCGGTTTTTCCGAGAGAGGTGTGGTTGTCGGCTATACTATACGAAGCAAACATCTTATTTCTCAGAGGTACAAATCTGTGGTCAAGCTGAAAGAAACAATTATATTTTGAGTTGATTACTAGAGCCTCCACCGAAAACCTGTTTTCAAAAAGGTATAAGAATGTCAAAACAATACAATATTAATAAAAAGCGTAGGAAGCAAAAAATACTATGTCCATAGCTTCTTAATAAATAATCACTCATTACCAATAAGGACAACAACCTAACTCGTTATATGGATAAAAGATAGATGTCGTTTTTTAGGGTTCCATACCTACAGGATGCCAACGGGACCCAGTTACCGAGACATCGCTGCCCACCGTCCGTCTGTCACATACCTCTATCTCATGAACTACATAGACACATGAAATTTTCAAAAAGCTATGATCACGCACGATTTTCACAACGTGCACTAAAAATAAAATCCTAAAAATAACTCCTAAAAATAAAATCCTAAAACTGGTTTTTCCAGCGTTTTTCTGGAACAGCGTAGAAAACTACTTTCTAGTTGATCACAACACACTTTTGTCGTTGTGTAAACAAAATTTTATGATTTCCTATTAAGTATAAATATAGTTTTAAAAAACTAAAAAAACACGAGCAAATCAAACTAAAAAAAGTAAAAAAATAATTTTTAATATAAGCTGAAAACAATATTGAACGGAAAATACTAGTATTATTGTGAAAAAAGCGTTGGATGCTCGATATATGAAAAATATGGCACAAAGCGCCCCACGCAACACAAACAAACAAACATACATACATACAAGTGAAGCTAACATAAGCGTGTTAAAAAGAGTAACAAACTAACATTCGTTTAAATAATATTTATAATAAGATGACTCTTCTATAATACAAGCTGATCTATATCTGGCATAAACCATATTGTAGCTTAGCTCATGACTCGCATACTTTATTAAGCCACCGTGCATTACATGAACCTAATTAACTTTGTATTAAAATACTTAGCTAACGTTGTTCATAATGGACTTCACTGTTTAATTTATTAACAACATCTTTCTTCCAAAATTGCACGTACACTTTGTATTTAAATTCACGCAGGTTCAAAAACACATTTTAATCCACTGTTTTACCCGCCTACTTTTTTTGTTTTTTCAAAATAAAACTTGCACTCACAGAATAAACTTTAATTTCATGATCCTACCAATCAATTCTCACGTTTATTATTACTTCAAAAATGACAAGTTTCTAACAGACCTTTTTCACCTATTTTCACTTTAGAGGACGGATTGCTAAAAATTGTTTCTCAATACTCACATAAACCCAGGAGCAAAATTTCATGCATTTAGTCCCGTGCCGTGCCGTGCGTTATTAGATCATCGTACATAACTAACTAAGAAAATAATGTCGTTTTCTTACTATATACTTAACTCGATAACTCTAAACCTTTAGATATGTATAATTTTTCTTTGTATATGTCGGGGAAACATCATTCTCCTCGGCATCAGCATCAATAATTGTGGGTCTAATGGGTGTGATGTGGGTTTAATGCGGGCACAAAACAAAGTATCAACAGTTTTATACGTTTTATTTACAGTTCCACAATATTTTAATTAACACGAACACAATAGTTTTACTCTAACTAGACTTAAAATGAACATAGAACAGAGCAGCGGATTCGCGACACCGATCTTACTTTACCCAAACCCAACACCATAATGCTCCATTTCGATCATCTCACATCACAAGAATACCATATCACACCACATACGGCAAACGGCTGCTCCGATTCCACGTCATAAAAACGAATACAACTCAAATTAAAAATTATTGGAACGAAGTTTTTTTTTAATTACGATTTACAAATTGCAAGTATAACCAGCCAAGTAGAGTTGATTACTTCATTGACTCCCTCCGACATATATATGTTAGAACTATTTATATTTATTTAATATAGTATGTCAATAAAGTATGGCAATATAAAGACAAAAATCAGTCGTTAAAGTAGAGACGAGAACAATTTCTATCCAGCAGTACATTTTCATAAAGCTTAGCTGTCTGCAATTGTTATAGGTATGTGATTTAAGTTTAACCACGTCGCTATAACTCTGTATGGCGACGAGCGGGTCATTGTGCATTGGTGTGATTTGTATGTATATTGCTCAAACTCTGGGAATGTTCTTCTAGAATACTTGCTCTGTCTCATTTCCATTTGTATGACTTTCGTCTTCAATATTTGGGTTTTGATGAATATCTCCCAGAAAATAGACATTTTGAAAGATGCACAATTCAAAAGCATATATTTACTACTACTACCTGTATTTAAGTACTAAGTTATTCGGATATCGTGTACTTTTCTCGGACCTAATCCATACACTTTTTTCTTTCATTTATTACGCTACAATTTGCATAAAGAATAAAATATAGTAAATGTGGTCTCAGCGTCTTAAACAAATGCAAATCTTCAGAATTGGAGCAGCACTACCACAGATTACTACAAACATTACATCATGATATTTTTCGTAAACATGAAAATGTTTGCCATTTGTGTGACCAGTCTGTAAGGTTAGATTACATTTGTTGTTGCTACTCTTGGTGTGATATCAAAAGTAGTAATTGCCTCCATTTCTAGGTGTGTTGACCTCAAACGACTCGGTCGATCGTTCGTATTTCCATTTCTATGACTTCGTCGTCTAAAAGGGGTTTTGATTGAATATCAAATATTTATTACCACTTTCAATATAATTTAGGTATTATACTAGTTAAATCAGTCCACGAAGCACACCAAGCACACTTTTATAACAAAGAAATTCTGTCCAAAAAAACACAGAAAAATTATATGCATAAACGTATACTACGATAAAGTAAAACCTATACTATAGATTTTATTAATTTAAAGAATGACATATAGAAAAATAAATATTATTAACATTTTTCCTATTCATAATCCGTAATCTGGTTATTAAATAAAATGTAAAACGCAACAAGTTCAATAGATAAGGGTGAGAATAACGTAATGAAAAAGAAATTACGTTGTTTAGAAAATGCATCCACAATCTTTTTCTTGGAACTCCTTTCCATTCGATAAAGGTTTTCATTAGAAGAAATCAGCAATCCTAAAAAAGTTGAATTATTGTTAAGCAGTATTAAGCAGATGGTAGACGTTAAATATGTGAATTGTTAAAATAATATTAAACTACTTTTCATGCAAGCATTCACCTGCGTTCTCGCCTAATGAAAAGCAACAATGCGAATAAGTTTCTACTAACTTCGTCTTAAAAAAGGGAAATTATAAGTATTTCTTTAAGACTCCCAGGTCCCGGTAAAGCATTATTTTCTTTCGTTGTAGAAATGACAAAGTATTGGCTTTTCTCCCCACTCAAAAGCGTTTTCAAATAAAAATAGTTGAAATACGTAGATCGACTGGCGTATTGCAAAGTCGTAAAGTTATGATGTCTGTGTGCTATGGCTTTATAACTTTCACATCACGTCGGCCTGAGGTCGTAATCCATGATTTAAATCCTCATCTCCATGCATATTGAATTATGATATGAGGGCAGAAATATTTTTAGCACTAAAAAGTTATTTAAAGATGTAAGTATCCCTTACTTTTAGATGAAGGATAACATCATTACAAAACCTGCACACATAAAAACAGTTTATATCATATTGTTTAAAACATCTTAAGGATGAAGAAAGTCTGCCAATTCGTACTCTGCCAGCGCATTGGAGTATAGCCTAAATCTTTCTCATTGTAAGAGAAGACCCGTGACAATAATGACTGGTAATAAAATAAATATTTATCTTTCTCCCTTTTCTCATATCAGTTACTTTTTAGCATTATTTTACTTATTAAATACATTGCAAAATCATGTTATATTATTTATATTTTATTATTATACAATAGCTAACTCGCAAATCTCTCAGAAATACATATTCTAAATTTTTATCACACTTTCCAACCTTTTCTATATGCTCTTTTATTTTATTTTACTATTTTTTATATAATTAATTTATTATTCTAATTTCCAAAGTCGAATTTATAATAGTATCATGATTGTCCGTTAGTTCTAAATACTTCCTCTCTCCATCTCTACATACGACCGTGGGGTTTTATTTTCTGAATCGTAATAGACAATTGAAATGTTTATAAAGTATGACCATGACCGATATAACAACAAAGGAGTAAATACGAAACCCTCCATATGCGAATCCTACCAGAACTTGGCCAATTATATATACTGATATATCCCTACTACACTATATACACCTATCTACCCTAATCAGCTTTGGTGAACAACTCTCCTCTACCATTAGTTTTATCAACTATATTCTCTACACAAAAGTTTTCCCTCAGACGTATCTGTGGTAAGATACGAGCGCGCTCTTATGACTTGTTTTCGGTGTCCATCTCGTTAATCCTGTCCTAATTAAGTCTTATCTAGTCACTTGTTTTTGGACGAAGAAAATATTTGTAGAGAACGTATAAAATATAATAGAAATAAGAAACTACTATGAATTGAACCTCGATCTGCGTATCTATTATTTTCGTACCAATAATATTATGTACGCTGAAAGCTATAAAGCTGAATAGTTGAATAAGATGAGAATAAAGAGAATAGCTTTTTCTTTTTTTTTATTGTGTAAAGGTAACAAACGAGCATGCAGTCCATCTGATGTTAAGTGGTCACTGCCGCCCATGGACATCAGTAATCATCCTCAAGTACGATTGAGTCATACCTAAGTTTGATCACAGATGCGTTGCTACCCCTGAGGACTAAGATGTTCGCCTCGCATTTAAGTATAGCCGGCAACCACTCGTCTCCATACCGAAACACAATAAATTGCTTCACGGAGGATTATGAGGATGGCGGTGGTATCTCCCCGGTCGAACTACACGAGTTCTACCACCTGGCAAAACAATTACACTTAAACGATGATGTATTTAATTTCTAAATAGATACAGAACCAGCGATACTAAAACCTTTTCATCCTCGTGTTTAGATCCAGCACACTCATCTTTTTGTTTTGAATTGACCGTATTGATCAATTGCGGGATGGGAGTTAACGTCTACTTCAGTAACATGTTTCCGAGCGAATTGAGATGTGAAATGAAAAGGATTGCCTTTGTTTACGGTTCGAATGTATAATGTTATTATTTCAATATGATTACGTTCTGTTGTTGGTTGTTTTGGAGAGTCTCCAAATGAATTGGTTAATTCAATATGTTAAGTTTGCTTATTCTCGTCAATAAAAACAATATTCGTTAATTGTGTGCATTTTATCTTTGTAATAATTAATTAGCTTGTGATTTTTGTTGCAAAATAAAACAATAATAATAGATCATATATAACAATATTTAACGAATACAGAATTATTAACAAAATACACAAGTTAAATTTAGCTGTGCCTTTACATTGTTTGTTACGAAAGTGGATACCTATGTAAAATAATTAAATAATATTTATTGATAATTAATGTTTACCTACTCTAAAAAGAAGAAATAAAGGCATTAGCAAGTTTAAAAGTTACTATACATCCATAAGCATCATACGCTAGGTATTATTTACTTTGAAATAGGTAGCAAATAAATTTGTGTTAATTTACTTATAATGCTTTATTTCGAAGTGCGGTTTAGATAATGGATTAATCAATAAAACTAAGTAACCCAACGTAAATAGTATTGAAATTCACGGACTTCCAACATTTGACAGTTTAATTAAGCATGTACTAAGTCTGATACGAGGGTCTAACGCAAAATCAGAGTCCAATCAATCCTGTCCTTAATTCTTGACGCCTACGCGAAACTGAACTTTCTTACTATAACTATAAAATTTAATTTGTTATATTCACTAATGGCTTTAATATCTTTTGTAATGGTGATGAAATATTTGATGGAAATGACAACTTGGACGTTATTGCAATATAAATAAAGTTCATTTTATTATGTTTTGAGTGTTTATGAAAACATTACTATATGTATGGGTAGGTGTGACCTGTGTGCGTCCGCTGTCAGTATTTAGTATAGACATGTCAATGGATGTTCGTTGATAAATTATCCGGGAATTATTTGCTTCTACGAAAACATAATCATTATATGCATGATAGACGTGCCATTAAAATATGCTTTGTGCATTATTAATAAACCGCTAGGATTCAATATTTGAGGACACTGTCTATTTTAATAATTTGTGATTATGGTACAACGAAATCATGATTGTGTATTTTAATTCTCATTGATTAATAAATAGACAACAAATAGAGGATTTAGTTTATTATTATAATACTATCATAATTATATTATATAATCATATCATGAACGACAAAAGCCCAGTGATGTTGTCAACGTTATTGAAGTTTTTTAAACAGCTACAAACAAGTTTCTACAAGATATAACACTTATCCATAAACTTCTCATTTGTCATACAGCGTAGTTCCAAATTTCTAGAATTTACTACACTGCTAGAAAATCTGACATGCCAGTTACTTATTTCTCCGCAGAAAGCCATAATTTTACCTCACGATACTCCTCGTTGCAGATTTCCGCCATATTTCTTATGGAAATTAAATCTTGAAAGGACGCCAGTTAAGATAAATATTTATAGGAGTGACAACGAAATTGTCATGCAGCCAAAAATGTGACGCCACGCATCGTCATATCACAGACCAAATCAAGTCTAATGGAAAACCTAGAATTAACAGACTAGACGTAATGCGAAATAAATAAAATTGTATCCGTTTATACATGTTATATTTATACGTTTATAAATTAATAAATTGAAATGTTTTCTTTGTGTGTTTTACAGGCAGGTTTTCAAATTGATCTAGTACATTAACAATCTGCCCATAAAACTTTACATTAAAATTTTGTTGCGATTCGTTTTTCCACTTCTTCGTTGCGATTCGTTTTTCCACTTTTCCGTTGCGATTCGTTTTTCCACTTGTCCGTTGCGATATGTTTTACCTCTTGTCCGTTGCCATTCGTTTTTATCCACTTGTCGGTTGCGATTCGCTTTTCCACTTGTCCGTTGAAGTTTTACTTCTACTATGTGTCCCAGCACACATTTAAATTTTTTTTGGAGGTTAACTGTAAATTAAGATTTGATTAGGTTAGGTACATTTTAATGAACGTATTTTTAATTCCAACATATTTTATTTTATCAAACAAAAAACTGAATTCAATCCGGTACCACAAAAAAACAAACAAAGAATATTTAGAAACAAACATTAAAAAAAATATATTTAAAAAAGATTTCAAGAATAAACATTCTAAAAAAAGGATACAGGGACATAACGCGACCGAAAAAACGTTACTTTTTCGGATCAGAAAAAATCCTCATAACACCAAAATAGGTACGTACATATTTCAATAAAATTATTTTAACAAAACAAAATTGAAAGTTGTCTTTGATTCTATCAGTGCGAATGAAAAGACGCTAACATATTTGTGATACAGGGACATAACGCGACCGTTTCGTGACACGAACATCCTAATACCCCCTTATACATATAAGTTTCACTTCAAAATATCGCTATGACGACAAAGGCTTATATGTTGCTATGTAATAAACATAATGTTGTGTGTGCATTTCATTTATAAAAGTTTATTGTTAATATTTACCTTTAAGGTTGCAAAAGACCATGACTGTATGTTGGTTGCAAATGTTTGCCCAACAGACTACCAGACTATGGCGTTTAAGTTCTCAAGGATTTATTCTTCCTATAATATATCTCAGAATAATAAATACTTACATAATGCAACGGTATAATGTTGAACCACAATTACTTCGTAATTTATGTTTCATTTCGCATAAGAATTATATTTTATGATATCTACTTCAGTAGATTATTACGCTCCAAAATACTTCGCCTAAAAATAATGGTATCCTGTTCAAAAGCAACAATATCAAATAATCAATAATATCGTAACCTGAATTTACATTTAATAAGAATTCTCACTTGACCTTTTTTCTCCCGCCTTTGTCGTCTTACTTAGGGTCATAATGACATCGTATCAATCAAATTAGCGGCGCCGGTAACAAATTTATAACAACCAAACCTTCCCTAACAAGAATTGACAGCCTGCTCCTTAAGATACTTGGAAAATAGCTTCAAGAGGGAATAAAGGTGATAGGAATACAAACTGAGTTAGAGCGAGATGGAGAAAATCCTCCATTACAACCTGCAAAGCTTCCCCATTGATCACAGTAACGCGTAAAGCCTTTAAAAAATCCAGCAATTTATTTAGTCGGTAACAACAGCTTACTTGGCCGGATTGTCTGGAGAATAAAAGTTTTGTTGTGTTTTTCGGTTCTTCTTTTTTAACTGTTATCGTGGTGTTGCTTATCAAAACTAGTATAGTCAGTGAAACCCTAATATTGGCTAAATAATCTATACTTTACAAGAACATAAATATACATATATAAAATTATTGTAACTTAAAAATATGTCAGCCATTGTCTATTAACGCGTTTTCCATTAAGTTCATGTTTTGTGGTTGGTAAAATAGAACTCAGTTATAGTGTCCGACCGAAACTGGTTTTTACAACCGAAACCGAAACCGAAACCGAATTTCGGTTTCTTTTCAGTTTCGGCC
>DWNR01003535.1:0-11687 GCA_018250455.1 Polygonus leo | reverse complement strand
GAACGTGTTCTGTTATCGATTCTAAGTATCCCCAGCCATTTTTTTTTCGAATATCTTCCATGTACAGACTTTTGACCTTTTGATGATGTCATTCATATTATTATACGCAGTATTTTTGTGTTGTGACCCCCTCCAAAATTTAGTATGACCCCCTCCAAAATCTGAGTCTGCGACCGCGCCTGATTAAGTACTTATGTTTATCTTTTTTCCCAATTAAAATACGTTTAATAATAAACTATAGACGCATATGTTTCTACATTATCCACTGTATGTTTTGAAATATAAGCTCATCACCTGCTCAAGTGGGGACCGTCTTTGCATACAATGATGGGTTTACAAGCTCGCAAGGAAGGATGAATAGGGCCTGTCTGCAGTTTTGATAAGCCAGCTTGTAATTTTTCATTTTCGTAATTTCTGTTAGGATTTTCATTGTGAGTAATTTGCGTGGGTAGTGAAGCCACTTAGTCACTTTAAATATTTGTTCGACCTTTAACCTCTATAGCTAGAGGATATATACCTATATGTATATATAGAGAGGATTTTAATAACACTACAGTATTAATCTTTTCTATTACATACAATAAATCTCTAAGTGATCGTTGCTGTTCATGGTAGATATTTGTAGTTGTATATGAAAAGAATAGAACCCAAAACAAAATTTTTTGAATTCTTCCTCTGTTTGTCGGTTCGTCTGATTGTCTGTGCGTTTGCACGCGCTAATCTGGAAACGGCTAATCCAATTTGAATGCGGTTATTTGATTTATTGTGGCAAATTTCATTGAAAAAATACTAGTAGTAGCAAATAACTTAATATAGTCACAGCTCGATGTGCTAAGTATACGAAAGTTACGAAATTTGGTGAACAACAATTTTACCTAACCGGACTGTTACCAAAAACATTGGTTATTTTAAGATTTCTCCTTGAAGTCACGAAAGAATAATAGGTTGTAAATTAATAAATCAAGAGTTCCTTTGGTCCCGTCAAAGCCACTCCCTAAGGGCACCACAAATACCATTCACTTTCACTTCTCTATTTCCCGATACCATATTCGGATATACATTCGACACGGAAATAACCTGAACAAATGCTTGCTGATCCCATAACTTATGAAATTACCATAATCATTTTATTATAACTCATTATAGTTAATAAATAAATCCCCTATTTTGAAGCTAATAATGTTCCTGTCAAGCAAAAATCAAAGGTATTCAAATCCAATTTGACTAAAAGAGTAAATTGAGCAAGCATGACTATAATCGATTACATCGTATATGTAAATCATCATCAAACACACTTTACCCTGGGGGTTTTCCCTCAGAATGGAAAAGATCAAGGAAAGAAGGCGTACCTGGAAGATAGAAGACTATCTTCTACGCCGTAAAGGTTGGCTGACTTTGACAAATGTCTATATAATTCTTCCAAGTTTATGGACATTTGGTGATAAAACAAATAATGCCTGGGATTCGAACACCGGATCCTCAGTGAGGATTGCTGGAATCTTCCACACTACGACTATCAATACGCTCCTAAACGTGGAATGCATAACTGCGGTGATAAATTCGAAAGATTATGAATATTTGCACGTCTTCAACATACAACTTTGACAGGAGATTATTACTCGTAGCAGATCTCTTCAATGGAATTATTGATAAGGAGAAACGTAGGAAATAATACGCGAACACTTGAATGAACCTCAACTTTGCATGCATGTGTCGTAGATTCGTAACGTAACAATGTGTACATATGCAGAATTTTATTCAACATCTACATATAAACTCTTTACAATATTATATTTTAATGGTAATTTTTATGGAGTTTTAATTATGACTAGCATTTGCTTGCAAATTATATTCTAGATTGCAACGGTTACTAATAAACTTAGTTGATTATTTCGGGATCTTTTAGGCAATCATCAAAAAAAATGTGCTAGGTTTTAACTTAGCCGGATAAACGATGCGTGTATATTTAGGAAATATGCAGTATATGTATAATAATATTATATTATAATAATAAATAAGAAACTGAAGAATGTAAAAAAGATGTTGCAGGAAAGCACGTTGGAAAAAGACCTTGAGAAGGTCCTTCAAATAAAAACTGAATAGTGTATTGAAAGCACGTAAGAACTACCAGCTGAGTTGTTTCTGGTTAAGAACATTAGATGGCTGAGTATTAGGTATTATTACAAGTGATATTTATAAGAAAGCTGTATCTATATCCAGCAGTGAGAGGATAAGAGCTTATGTAATATTACATGTATTATAATAATGCTGATTGTCAAAAATGTTTCATAGGAATCTATTTTCTATTATTAGTACGTAAAGATACAGCATTTAATTCTATATCTACAATATTTATTTAAAGAAACAGCTTCATACAATGTCACTCAACAGCTAAGCGTAAACCAAAAACAAATGGAGTAGAAAATCGTTCTGTTGCATTATTAACATATAAAGATACAAATATGCTCTCAACGGCTCACAGGCCGTGATATTGTCAGCCAGGATGGATGGGTGCGCCCATTGTGACTGGAGAAAAGACTTAAGCGACATTTGTGCAAGACAAGGCTTTCTCGCTGGTCTGCGTATATGATTTTGTATATTACATAGAAATTCTAAGTGTTTTGGTTTAAAAAGCCTGCTAGAATTTGTAAAACGATGTATATTTAGTTTAGAATAAGATGTAATTGTAATTTGTTAAACGAAAATACTTAATTTATTTAGAATTACGAAAATTAATCTAGAAGTGAGTGCAATACAGCAAAGTTGAACTGGATGCTTCTTTGCTACTTTATACGATAAGAAAAAAAGAACATACGCCGCTCAGTCAGATATTCATTCTCTAATCGAGGCAATGAGATTGGAGACTTCTTAAGGGTGTCGACAGACATGTTGCTAATCATGACGACTAAAATTTTCACTTCATGTTGCTTATTAGCAAATTATTGTTAGCAAATTATCTATTAACCCTTACACGTTTACATCTAACGTAATTGTTAGTAGGCTAGTAGCCAGGTGGTAGTATTTGTGTTGTTCAACAGGGGTGGTACCATAGCCACGTAGCCATCCTCGAAATCCACCATGAAGCTTCTTGTGTTTTTACGGTTTTAGATAGGCGTGTTTATCAGTTTAAATTAGTGAACGTTGTGCTCAAAAACACTTTGTCCACACAGTTTTTCCTTCATATAAGATCTTTTGTCGTTTACACCATTTTCGCAGCGGGCACAACGTGCACAGCACAGCTCATCTGATCAGTGTATTACTATAGTGTGCATATTATTCTGGAATATTCCTGCACTAAGCTACAGTGAATGAGTAAGATGACTCTATGTTTAAAAAAACCTTTATCCCTTACATTTCTTCGCTCACGTAATATTTTCTGTCGCTTACCCCATTCTCGCAGCGGGCGTATAGTGACAAACTCATCTGACCAGTGTTTACCATTGCATATTATTCTGGAATATTCCTACACTATGCTACATTGAATGAGTGAGTTAATTCCATGTTTAAAAAAACCTTTATCCCTTACATTTCTTCGTTCATATAATATTTTCTGTCGCTTACACCATTCTTTCAGCGGACACAAAGTGACAAGCTCATCTGACCAGTGTTTACCATTGCATATTATCTCTCGTCTTATTATTTCGTGCCACCGAGCGCAGCGGTGACGGTGCATGAATATGAAACGACTTCAATAGAGACATTGTCATACATCTGCCTGCCTTTGATGGACGGTAGCTCGCTGCGACAGTTTGTAGGGTTGGCAGGTTTGAGCAAAGTATATTTTGTTTTTGTTCTAATTTAAAAGTAGTTTGAACTAGGTTCCTCCTTTTCCATTCCAATTGTTATAAGCACATAAATATTATGTGACTCTTTTTCTTAAAAAGTATTGGTTACGGTTTATACCTACGTATTTTGATGTTATTTAGTTTTGTTCCTTGTTATTTCTTTTTTGTTGTTAATTTTTTATGGTTATAACCTTAAGTATGATTCAATCTTATTTCTATTTGATTACTAATGAGAGGCAGTAACCACTTATTATCAAACGGACTGCAGTCTCGTTTGCTACCTTTACCTACACTATAAAATATGTTTTTTTTATGGAAAATTCCAAAGAGTACCATAAATGCGTCAAATTATTCACGTATCAACCCTAGTTAAGCATCGATAATATATATTTATTGCCGCCAAGCCTTCAACTAGTAGTTTACATAGAAGGAAGCACATATAGAGAAAAGCGTACAGTTATATAGAAACAATATCATGTCATCATACAGATCGGCCTTTGTTTTTTACTATACTGGCCTTTCTGAAGGTCTACAGCGATTTGTATCGTTTGAATAAGTATTTCAACACGTGTTTTTGTGTTCGTACAAAAACACGTGTATTCAATAAAATGTTTGAACCTTTTATGTGTAACTTAATACGTTATACCTACCCATGTTTTTGTAATGCAACCTTTACAACTTTATGTAAAAATAAAAAACAAAAAATGATTGATATTTGATTTCTATGTGACTCGTACTGATTCACATAGAAATCAATCAGGTAAAAATATTTTGGTAATTCGAGTAAACAACAAACATTTTTAGTGTTTAACCAGATTCGTTTTGTTGGTAAATTGGCCTACAGTAAGAGGATAATTAAAAAAATATTTAATATGTTGTAGAAAATAGGAAATCAAGTCACTTGATTCCTTATAGAAATAAAGAACTACGTTGTTACAGTCATGAAAATCCGAGTTTCAAATCTCAGATACTTATAATTTTTCGAAATTGTGTTATTACATAGTTTACGTAGTCATTACAATTTAATTACAGTATTTCTATATTGTTAACGGAAAACATCGCGAAAAATACACACACAGTCTACTAATCTTTATAAATCTGAGCATATTTGTAGATTATGACCTAAACTCTCCAAAGATTACTTTAATAATTCAATCTAAAGGATTTTACGTTGCACATCCCACCAAATAAATATTTTCTGTCTTTCTTCTCTTATAATTGCACTTACTTGGTATCAATATGCAGTATCTTCATATCCATAGCATGCACAGTGGTGAACACATTTGTGGCGCCATGCACCACGCACTCCCGTGTTTCTGGCATGGCGAGTGGCGTGCATGCTGCCAGGAACACCGGCTCGTTGCGGCTGCACAGCGGCAAGTATGACACGTAGTGACCACGGACTAGTACGACCTGGGAAGACATAATTTAACATTGTTATTTTGTTAATGTTAAATATTTTTTTATTGTATAAATGTAGCAAACGAGCATGCAGTCCACCTGATGGTAAGTGGTCACTGCCACCCATGGACATCAGTAATCATCCAAAAGTACGATTAAATCATACCTAAGTGTGATCACAGATGCGTTGCTACCCCGGAGGACTAAGATGTTTGCCTCGTGTATAAGTATAGCCGGCAACCACACCTCTCAAAACCGAAACACAATAATTGCTTCACGGAGGATTATGAGGGTGGCGGTGCTACCTCCCCGGTCGAACTAAACGAGTTCTATCGCCTACATTGAGTGAGAAGAGTCTAGGTCGCGGGCAGAAGTTAAAGTAATACAATAATAATAATTTAACCAAACAAATTTCAGTAATATTACCTAGCTCAAACAATGATACAAATACAGACTTATTGACCTACCTACCTAGCCTACTACGAAATATAACTCATTTTATTTAGCATCTCTTATACGAGTAACGTCTGATAAAATCGTAACGTACCAACACTCGTGCGTCCATATTTCTTTGCCCACTGATTAGATATGGAAAATAATATTTCTCGGTGAAATAATACCCTGATTTATTCGCACGGGTCTGATAACGGGGAGAGATGGGCCCTTTAATGGCAGGAGCGGGCCGAAATTGGCCGAAATTGTCCGAAATGGGCCGAATCGCGCGTCCTAAACTCACATTTTTACATATTATTTTACCGGCCGCGTTAAATTATGGCGGATTTTTTGTGGAAGTTATGAGGACCATATTTCGCGAAGGTGCGTTGGGAGCGATCCTTGCTTCGAGCGCGAGCTGGGAATAATTATATTGTGCTATATATCATTGAGGCGTTGCCTTTTAGACTTAATTTTATGGGTTCTCTTGTAGTAAATCGAACACTTGCTTTCATTTAAAATCTTCAACAATCCTGATGTTTATTCAAGCTTATTTCCGAAACTATTTGACCAACTTTTGAATTTTCCATGTAAGTGTATGTAATTTAGATAAACTTGAGATATAAACTCTATATATAAAAGGTAAAACTGATTAACTGATATATCAACGCACAGCCGAAACTACTGTACCTAGAAACTTGATATTTGGTACAGGGGCTTCTTTCATTATCTAAATGAGCACTAAGAAAGGATTTTTCGAAATTCTTCCTCCACGGGGTTTTCGACTTCTACGCGGACGAAGTCGCGAGCAAAAGCTAGTATAATATACTTTTGAATCTGATCGTTTGCGCTATCGTCTAGTTTTTTTTGTGTCTGTCCAAATCCACAAGTATAAATATAGATATATTAGATAACCGATAGATAGATGTTTGCAATGTGTGTCTATGTAATTGACAGCTCATGTCAGAACGTAAGTGCGCGTGCTAAGAAATCCTATATTGCTTTTACATCACTTGTGAACTCGTGAAAAAGATGACATTTTTACAGGTTTCGTAGTTTTTAAGCAGGTGATGTCATACTCTTTGATCCTACAAATATCTAGAGATATTATTTATATAAAAGCGAAGACTTTTTGTTAATGGTTTAATAAGTTTATAATTTTATTGTATTTTTCGTTAAGTCTTACTTTTCATCTTAGTTAACAATCCACGAGTATCATGGATTGTTAACTAAGTTACTAAGTAAGTAAGTATTTTTTGACTATTTCATAATAAAATTAAAAAATTAAATACATTTTTAAAGATACCTTTATCTTTAAAAATGTATTTAATTTTTTAATTTTTCCTTAATTTCACATGTCTTTGAAATCGTAGATCGTTTAATTCGACAGACAGACGACGGGGGCGAAATTCATACCAGTAGGCATTGATGGGTTAAGTAAGGGGGACAATTAGTTGTAAAACAGATGTAAAACAAATGAGGTGAGCTCATACTAGCCTTAATGCCGGCTTACGTTCCTTGCCTCGAGCGTGCCTGCACGAAGCCCTAGTTGACTTGAATAATCAGGAATAAGTCGTCACTATAGTCTGTATATGATTGTGGATCTTGTTTTGTAGCGTTAGAAGGTATTGTTCGTTCAACCCTTTCTTGTTTTAATACACCCTGTATTTTACTCCTGATAATATGATACGTAGAAAGACTGAAAGTATCTTATTCTATTAAGATTTTTGGGTATTGATTGAGATTTCAGATATCTTTTGTAAAAACGATTATGTGGACTATGCACTCTAAGTAAGTAGAATACCGTTCCAACATTGGATGGTAGGGAGGCTCCAAAAGTTAGGGTTTTCGATAACGCAAGCCAAGTATTCCCAGATATCACTTACCCGTGAGTTACGAATTTAAGTTTCTACTTAACCGATTGTCATGAAATTTGGCATAAACATTGATGAAACAGTGTAGTGTTTCTGTAAAATAAATAAGAATTGCTGTTCCCAAGGGATAAAATAGGTGTGACGTGCCAATGGTTATATTTCAATCAATACTATAAAAATACCAATCGATTAATCATACAATATACGATCAATACATATGTACAAACTACGGGAGATACATAACTTATGCATCATAATTTTCAAAAGCATTACTTAAGCATACAAATGTTATTATAGTGTTGTGCTTGTGTTTCGAAGCAACAATGCAGGGTGCTCTACTTCGGACACGAAGCAAGTACAGGGTGTTCAAATTTTACTTTAATACCTTCACACGTCAGATCATCGCACACCACGCACAGTTAGCAGCTGAAATGAAAAATACATTTATTATGGACGTGTATTTTATTGTATTTACATTTTTGTAACGATTTTTAAATTTTTACTGAATCATTTCAAATCAATTTTTTACATCCATTAACTCAATTTGGTCTATAATATTAGTGTGTTTTAGAAAATCATGAAGACAAAGTAGTCAAGTTCACTTTGATTGTTTTTAAATGGTCTATATATTTGCTTTATTTTAACTTGTAGCAATGTTTATAGCATTTGAGAAAGTTAAATTATTGCGCTTAATTTAACAGAACTAAATTTTACTTTTCAACCAAAAAATATCTAAACAGTTATCGAAGAAGCATAGTAGCAGATTGCATAATATTTTACCCGCTGTCAGTGAAGCATGTCCTTAAACCAACAGCACACTATTTCAACTTTTTGCTTTCACGGATTCGCAGCTCCCATGACACAAAGACAACTACCAAAAAGTTGCGATTTTCAGAATCCCATCCATATGTCGAACGGAATCAGAGCCGTTCTATTCGTCTGCGAAACAAATGCGAAATCGGCTTCTGGAATCCAATGCACCAGAGCGAGATGGAGATAGAAAATAGCCAAGTGCGAGCGAGAAAGCCGCAATGCGGACAGCTATGGACGCGAATGGAATTGCAAATGTGCGAAGCGAGTTGGAGGTAGCTTACTTTTCTTCAGTTACAGATACGTCAGAGCGAAAAAGTTCGCGGATTTCGTGCCATGTGAGCTTTTAAGTCTATTTTATATCCATTTTGGATTTCGCAGACCAATTTCAATAAATTGGTTTGGAGATTTATTCCAATATACAAATACGAACGTTACAAACGAGGAGATAGAGAAAATACTGTTGTATTGGCAAATTGAATTGGCTAAAAGTAAAAAAAATATTTGCCAATTAAATCTGTCTAATCAAGATTATGTTTTGTTGATTACATGTCGACTAATTAGCCAATCCTGCAATTATGCATGAGTTACTCAGTACTCCAAACAGGTGCATGCATGGTTCAAATATTTTAGTACTTTTGTTGATTTCACGTGTATTATGATTTAGAACCCGAGCAACGCTAACACGAGTGACATTTTTTCTGAACAAAAACATACGAAATATATAGAAAAAGTAATATTTTCGTCTAGATTAAATTAAACGTTTCGTTTTGGTTTAAAATTTTATTTTTCTGATTATTCACAAACGATGTGATTCACAAAACTATATATTTTTTTTCAAATTATATTTTCAAGTGTCAAATGACCCCTTAATTTACCTCATACGTTCATATGTTCATTATAACATTTATTTTATTTATTTTCATCCATCGTTATTTATTTTTATTTCAATTCTTTCAGAAGCCACGCGCTAGAGGATTAATATGGAAGCTGATAAAACAGTCACATTCTGATATCAAGAGCCTCGCCTCGCCAATAGGCACCGAATCCTTCTAGAACAGTAATAAGAGTTTTGAAAATCAAATTTTCCATAATTATTCCCATCAAGCGTCCACTCAGCGGAATTCAAAAAACCCCTAAGGCTACATTGAATGATATCAATATGCAAATGGCTCCTTTTAAACTTCAGCTTTTTTCTTCAGGAAAGCTTTTTTGAGCAAAGCTTTTTTCTTCCGCTCTAGAGCTACGAAGATTGGAGCAATTAATTGAGTTACTGGTATCCTAACTTTATAAACTGGAATGAAAATGTTTTCACGGTAGAAACGGTATTCATTAACAACGAATGGGTTCATTTAAATGTAATTTCATTTTAACTTGTTATTACTGGAATGTTGTAAAACTAGATCTATGATACCGTTGTTTGTACAGATGATGCTACAAGGGTTACTATCTGACGCTGTAATAAAGCTATTACAATCTAAATAAAGATTAGTGGTTAAGAATCCGACTTGTCATGAAAAAATGTGTATCATTTTCTTTTCGGTGTAGGAAATCATTCTGAGGAAACCCTTCATGGGTATGGTATGTCATTCCCACAATATCTTATTGATAAAAAAACTCAAGGGTTTATGAAGTCCACTAAATCGCACTTCACCAGTGCTGTGGACAAAATTTTCACATGTGTTAATACTGTCCGGCCTAGTATTTACACTCAATGAATATCTATTCCTGAAGACTCAGATTGGTTATTGTTTAAGCGAGTAGCAACCATAACTTTCCGGTCAGGACACAATTTCTCATTCAAATTCTACGCGGCAAAAAACTGGAAACGAATACAGGTTCTACCTGTTCAAAATCATAACCAAGATTAAAGCGACGAAAAGACTAGATAGAATAAAAATCTACGTAGATATATCTGGAGATGCAATCTTGTGTACACATGTGAAGGTCTAATACATCCCGCTAAGCCACGACGCAAACATTTTCGGCATGTAGAGCTCGCCATCAAAAGAATTCTTAATTCACGCGGACATCGCCGACTCTTTGTCCCTACTTGCGAACCAGCGAGGCAATTATAGCCACAAAAGGCATTACAATTAAGCTTTTAGATCGGCAATGAATCCCTGATCACGTCTGCCGAGGTTTGTTTAACTGGTGACTTGGTCAATGGTCAACAATGGTCAACAATGACTATTGGTCAAAAATTGGGCGATGGGGTGATGATCTTGTGTTGTTTTAGTTTATATATAGATATAGATTGTACATATTTTTGTATCCTATGAAAGTAGCAAACGAGCATGCATTCCACCTGATGATAAGTGGCCACTGTTGCCCATGGACATTAGTAATCATCCTAAGCACTATTAAATCATACCTAATTTTGATCACAGATGCGTTGCTACCCCTGTGGATGATGTTCGCCTCGTGTATAAGTGTAGCCGGCCTCCACGCCGCTCCAAACCGAAACACGGAGGATTTTGAGGGTGTCGGTGGTACCTCCCCAGTCGAACTAAGTTCCACCACCTTCTTTCATGAAGAATAATGAGGAAGGTTATACCAGCTACACTATACGAGTTATAGCATTCATTGATTGTTTACTCTAGTCTAAGACTGCAAATTCTTCTATTCATAGAAACTTCATGAACTTCAGTTCATGAAGGCGAAATATCTGGTCGTTACCCAGCCTTACTGATAAACTGGTATTTTCATTACCATTTCAGCTTGAAATCTATTACACAAATGAAAAGTCATTCACTCGCTTACTAACTAAACAGATCCTCGAAAACTACTCGACCTACAAAATTTGGCAGCTGGATAGTTTATAGGAGGAAGATTTTAACTTGGAATGAATTTTATGACCGGGCCAAATTAAGGGATCCACTGGCGAAAACTGTAGGAAAATATCCATTTTTTGCGCTACGTGCCTAAAGGTTGAAATTATTGAATCTCTACTACTAAGACTCCCCTATCCGTCCGTATGCCACAGGACTGTATTTCTTGAAAGGTATAGGTTAAGTCATAGGTAATAGGTATAGGTAAAATAATACGTAATATGTATAGGTAAGAAAATAGGTAATATGTATAATTATGTAGTTAAGATTCATACAAAATGTAACACTTTGCCGCTGTGACAAAAATACAGTATACAACTTCATTCCCTAAAATTGTTACGTACTAAATATTAAAATATACTGTAATATATTTACCGTACCATCTAGATATTTATCATCTAGAGTGCCATCTAGGTATTTGTCAACTAGAAAAGCTTATATTTAAGGTTATACACACACACATCTTCACGCCAAATGCCTAACGGGGTAGGCAGAGAGTGTTGAGTGCCAAATGGCACGGTTCTGACATACTTGCCTAGCTTCTTCCACTTTCA
>DWNR01003534.1:0-11688 GCA_018250455.1 Polygonus leo | reverse complement strand
TAGCATCAACCCCCATTTTTTTATAATTATTTTTTTTATGGCAGAACAACGTTTGCTGGGTCAGCTAGTACTTTATAAATTTCATTGAACACATTTAAAAATATACCTATCTTAAGTGTGTCCAGGACACACGAAAAGAGTGTCCAGGGTCGACCCAAGCTAATACCCGCCATAATGAATGAATGTATCTTTTTAAAACAAATTAAATTATTAAATATTAAGATTCGGACAGGTAACAATAAAAAAGCAACAACTATAAAATAATGATTTATTGTGCACGAAGTAAATTGTTTACAAATAATAAAAATTGTGTTAATTAAATAATATCTAGAATTTCTGTAATCGGATTATTGTAAAATTAATTATGAAAACAAATACTTTTTTGACTACATTCTTATCAAAACTCATCTCAAATTTGTTGAAATGTGTTAAATAACTGCCAGACACGAAATGAGTGTCCGGAATGGAACCGAGCTAATCCCCGCGCTAATGAAGGCTCTCGCTGTAATCCGCATGTGCGGCAGATTCCATGAGACTGTTCATTTGTGAGGAATCGGATTAATTATATATATTTCTTAAACGTGCATGAGGCGAAACCCTTTTTTAATTTTGGAAATAAACAGTTGATAAAATCTAAAAGAGAGATAAATAAATAAATGATTTAATTAAAAGGCAAGTCAACGCAAAAAACTGGTAATTTAGATAGTCGTAAAGGCAGCAATAATATTAACAATAACAACAAAATTTAATTGCATTATTCAGCAAATACATGTTAACAAATAATTAAATTTGTATTACTAAAATAAAGTAAATTTGTATTATGGAATTATTGTACTTAAAATTAAATTGATACAACATCTTTCAATAGATACATACATATCGAAATTAAAATTTCCTCTCAAAATACTCGAAATGTGTTAAATAACAGCTGGACAGGAAATAAGAGTGTCCTGAATGGAACCGAGCTAATCCCCGCGCTAATGAAGACTCTCGCTGTAATCCGCATGTGCTGCAGATTTCATGAGCTTGTTCATTTGTGAGGAATCGGATTAACGTTACCTATATTATATAATTAATATGTATACATACATGTGAAGATACAATTTCATTTTTAAACTAAATAATTAATTTCGAAATCTAAGAAAGGCAGGTAACTAATACCCTAATGAAGATATTACATAAGCGAGAAAAACCTTTAAAACATGCTTTTAAAATTAAAGAAGGTCGTAATGATAACATCTACAATTATAAAATTACTTTATAACCGTATATGTTGTGTAAATATGCCCAGCAACATTTAAATTTCCTCTCAATTATGTAGAATTGTGTTAAATAATAGCCAGACACGAAATGAGAGTGTTCGGGTTGGAACCGAGCTAATCCCCGCGCTAATGAAAGCTCTCGCTGTAATCCACATGTGCTGCAGATTCCATGAGACTGTTCATTTGTGAGGAATCGATTTAACTACATTACATAGACGTCCATGTGGCAATATCATTCATTTTCTTTTTTGTAAATAAACAATTAACGAAATCTACATAAGATATATACCTAATTAAACGATTAAGTTGAAAATCCGCAAGGCACCAATTCAAAAACAACAATAAAACCACGCTTCAATATGCACCAAATAAATGTTTACAAATAATTAAGCTTGTGTTTGTGAAATAAAATAATTTTCTTACATCGAATTACGTACTCAAAATTAAAAATGAATACAAACATTTTTCAAGTACATATCGATATTTAAAAAATCCTCTCAAATATGTAGAAATATGTTATATAATAGCCAGACACGAAATGAGAGTGTCCGGGATGGAACCGAGCTAATCCCCGCGCTAATGAAGGCTCTCGCTGTAATCCACATGTGCTGCAGATTCCATGGGACTGTTCATTTGTGAGGAATCGGATTAACGTTAACTATACCTAGTTATTAACTTTAGTTACATATGTATAAGTGCATGTGAAGATACCATTATATTTTTGTAATTTTGAAACTGAACTATTTATTTCGAAATCTAAGGAAGGGAGGAAACTAATTCTCTTAACAAGATATGACAGAAGCGAGAAATCCTCTAAAAAGTCCTTTTAAATGAAAGAAGATGGTAATGATGACACCAACAATTATAAAATTACTTTGTAACCGTATATTAGGTATGTGTAAATGCTCAGCCACATTTAAAATTCGTCTAAAATTTGTTGAAATGTGTTAAATAACAGCCAGACACGAAATGAGAGTGTCCGGGATGGAACCGAGCTAATCCCCGCGCTAATGAAGGCTCTCGGTGTAATCCGCATGTGCTGCAGATTCCATGGGACTGTTCATTTGTGAGGAATCGGATTAACATCGACTATATTACATACATACATGTCTGGAGATATAGTGATTTTGTTAGTTTGAAAATGAACATTTAATAATAAAATGTAAAATAGAAATGACAAAATAAATGATTATATCAAAAGATAAATAATAAAAAGAAACAATAATTTATTATCATTTTTTATTTAGTTTATTTTCTTTATTTAAGACAGCGCATACTTTACATACACATGCACGTAGAGATATCGTTTAATTCCGTTTCATTCTAGGACTTTTCAACTGAAACATTTTTATTGAAATCTAATAACAGAAACTAGATCGAATAAACAGATAATTTTAATGACATACAAGAGACAATTCTAATAAGAAAATATAGTAATTATTTATTGTACACGATTGTTTATTGTGCATATATAAAAAATAAAAACTTCTTTACAATTGAATAACTTAAAAGAAACAAAAGTGAAATTTATCAAAGTCAGTGAACACTAAAACTAATTATCAAAATATGAGGCCAATTTGTTAAACTTTAAAAATATTCCAGTAATGACAATTTGTAAATACACATAACACATAATTGGTATACTGGGACATAGTATTGAGTCAACAAAACTAATAGGAATTAGTGGAAATCGAGTTGGAAAATTACATTCAGCAATTTGTATAGCATACATACGATAATTTGTGAATTAAAATTCATGACATTCATAAAACCGGCGCAAACAATGACTGAAATTATATTGCAAATAATAGAACAAATGTTGATAACTATCAGCATTGTAATGAAATATAAAGCTCGGATGTTACAAATAATGAAATATAAAGTTGAAGTTAAAGTTAAAGTATTTTTCCAAAAAATATCCTTTTCTGACTAACTACATGTAGACACACCAATGTAACAGAAGTATATAATATAATAACTTTTAAAAAGCATTAATCAACGCCATCTATAGTTATTCAAGGAACTATTATAAAAAAAAATAACATGGCATAAGATAAATGTTATACATGAATTACTGTACTTTACGCACTATATCGTTTTGGTATATTTTAATTTAAAAACGGCTTAAAATTAAATCAGTTTAAAATGAGTAAATGTTTCTTAGGGTCAGTATATACTAAAAATAATTATCTAAATATGACACTAATTTGGTAAATTTTGAAAATGTTCCAATTACGACAAAATACAAACATGGTTCAGAAACTATTGAGGTCAACAAAACTAATAGGGATTAGTGGAAATCGAGTTGGAAAATTACATCCAGCAATCTGTGTAGCATACATACGATAATTTGTGTATTAAAATTCATGACATTCATAAAAGCGGCACAAACAGTGACTGAAATTATATTGCAAATAATAGAACAAATGTTGACAACTATTAGCATTGTTATCTATATATATAAAAGGCAAAACTGATTAACTGACTGACATATAAACTCAGCCGAAACTTCTGTACCTAGAAACTTGAAATTTGGTACAGGGGTTCCTTTCATGATTTAAGAGAGCACTGAGAAAGGATTTTTCGAAATTCTACCCCCAAGGGGTTTTCGACTTCTACACGGATGAAGTCGCGAGCAAAAGCTAGTGAAATATAAAACTCGGTTACAAAGTTGATGATATAAACTCTTTCTCAAAACTCTTTTTTTTTCATCATATGTTTTTTTGCATCACGCAATATTTTTTGTATTTTCCGACTATGTGCCATTAGTTCTTTGTTTTTATAAACTAAAATTCAAAATTCAATTTTTTAGGGTTCCGTACACAAAGTGTGCCCATTCAACCCTATTATCAAAACTTCGCTTTCCGTCAATCCATCTTTCATACCGGCAGTATCTATTGAACCGAAATACATACACTAACACAAGGACATTCGTCCTTGCACTGACATTTGAAATTCTAAAAAAAATATGTCATTAATTGTAATTGTCAAAAGACATATTAATGTAATAGAAGTTAATGATAAATTTATTTTTAAAAATAAATAAGAAATAAGAATTAATCGCTTGTAATTTTAAATTGTTAAAACAACGTCATCTATCGGTATTCGAGGAACTACATTCCAATTGGTCGCAATGCTAGCTATCTATTGAGAAAGAACCTTTTGTGTGTAGCTCTTGGCTAATTATTTGCTATTTTTATAATTGTCTCTCAATTTGCTTTAATTCTCTTCATTTATTAAAAAACATAATTTAATAAATTTTACCACTTAAAAAAAAATAATAAACTCCCAAAGTATATTATGATATCATTACATGAATAATGACAAATATGTCGAACACAAAAAAGAGGTAAAACCGATATTCATATCCATTTAATTCACATATCAAACGGTTGCTAGACATATAATTATAACGAGAAAACTGTATTCCTTTATAAAAATGACAAGTCATTTGTTAAACAATATTACGATTGGTATGGTCATCGACGAAGTAACCGTATAGACTGCTAATGAAAAAAATAATTATTTATTTCACATGTCACATAAATCATAGTTAATCCCTATATACATATAGATTTGTTATAAGGTTGTTAAAGGCACAAGAAGACACACATTTATGTAATCCCAACGTACTCTTTTTAAAAATCTTTGGTATAAACGAAAAATAGATTGTATGTAAAAATAGCTAATAAAGCTTAATCCTCAAAACTGGATCATTTTGAAGTAAACATAGAATATTTCTACTGCTAATACGCCGTATTTACGTATCAACGTCATTAAAGCCCTTGTAATTAAGTTCAAAGACAAAAACTAAGTTGACTGTTTATTTAACTACAATATCAAAAAATATATCAATCATTGTATCAAAGATTTATCATATCATGCGTTACATCAGTTATGTAATGTATATTGCAATAGGAGTCTAACTTTTTACTTTGTGTATGGCATGAATAATTAAAATAAGCTGTTTATGAATTTGGGAACGATTACGAAAACATTATTAATTGAGGCTATGTTGAGATCAGGTGGAATACTCGTATGTCACGACTTAGACACTAAGATGCCTGCTTGTAAGCTCTTGACTTCGATTTATGTGATAGTGAAAATGTCTTGACCCACAGATTCTCAAAGGTTTGTCAACGTTATCGACTTATAGACAATGCTTTCAATTCCATTTAATATGTGTATTATTTAATACCACCAGTATTTCTTTATTTTCAAAGGTTTTATAGCAGTTTTAAATTACTATAATATTATAATAACCAAATGAAACAGAGATCATAGAGTTTTAGCAGGCAAAGTTTCGGGGATTTATATAAGTATTTACTATGAATTTCTATTACAAAACATTATATTTGTCTAGAATATTTAATGATACCAGGGGGTATTGTTCAGAGAATTGTACGTGAAAAATATTGATTCTATTCTTTATCAATATATGGCGCGTGCCAGCTCCTGGACTTACATTCTAATGCATCGACGTACGTGTAAGTATTCAATAAATATGTACTTACTTACGTATTGATTATGTTTCATGCGACTTCTTTCAAATATTGGTACAATCTTTATTTACTCAATGAAATCTTTTTTGATATACATATTAAAAGTAACAAACGTATGTTGTACTCCAAATACATCATTACAGATGCATTTTTCCTCTAAGGTCGCTATTCCACTAGCGTTTTTCGACATCGACACAGCGCCGCGTAGTCGCAACGATATCGCCGCGTGTCGCCCATAAGAGTACTCTTCACCATATTTGCCATTTAAGAAAATATTATTGATATTTATCCTCTAAAGGGTCTTAAGAGGTGATGTAGATTTGAAAATTATACAATCATTGTATAAGTAAAGGGTGAGAATACAAAATGTGGAGCTATCTGCGTCGGCGGGCGATGTTGCCCTCTAATAGGCTAATTGGCTAGCGGAGATAGATCGCGCGATCGCTTCCTCGTTTGACGATCATCGCCACTCTGTCATCAAACGTCGATCGTTAGGTATGGGTACTCCCATTGACTTGCGCTTCTGAATGTAAGAATATTGTTGGTTGTAGTTGCCGTAGCTAAACAGAAGATGAAGAATGAATGACCCGGACACAGAACGAAATATAAATTCATTTAATCAATATTTAATCTGGCTGGGAATCGATTCTGGGGCCTTCTGCGTGTACCATTGATAGAGTAACTATAGCTTGCAAATCACCATGAACATAAAATATGATTGAATAGGCGATAGAAACCTATAAAACATTGTAGAATAATAATGAGTATTTGGTAAAACACAATTGGGTCCTAATCATACGAAAATAATCAAACAGTTGTATAAGTAAAGTTTGACAATACCCACATTAGGGCGAGATCACAAAACGTGGAGCTATCTGCGTCGGCGGGCGATGTTGCTCTCTAATTGGCTAATTGGCTGGCGGAGATAGATCGCGCGATCGCTTCCTCGACGATAATCGCCGCTCTGTCGCCCCCGTCAAACGTCGATCGTTATCGCTACGCCCATTGAAATGCGCTTCTGAATGTAGGACTATTGTTGTTGTGTTCGACCAGTACGACAAGTGGAGGTAAGGCTTAAATCGTTACTAGAATAAAAATCTTTGTAAGCAAGTCCTTAATGTTACAAGTACAAAATCCTTATAGACAGGTTCTTATAGATATCTTATAAGTGTCTGTGCGTATTTCGTAATGTTGGTATGGTGAGGTTTTTAAGCTTTCAATGGGTATTTTACTATAACAATTATTTGTAAAATTTAACGCAAAGTATTAAGTCTAAGGATTTTTTATTTTAACCTAACCTAAGGGATAACGCAAACGGGAAATCCGACAGATAGTAGTCATCGTCGCCTATGGATACTAAAAATGGCAAATCACCAGATTTGAAGGAGAACCGTGTACGCTTATTTTGAAAAGTACTATGTCCTATGTCCATAACGCTCTGGGAATATCTCAAGAGGTTAAAAATCATTACAATTCCAATTCAATCTTCTAAACAAAAATCTTATTTGAAATAATACATACAATGAACCTACACAAGATCACACAAACCATTCGTAGCGTGTGTACAGCGTGTCCATTACAACTGTAGGAGCCTAACGAGCACACGCAAAACATTAATCGCGCTGTAATTTCAAGACGTTTCAACAACAATAATAATCGTACATTCAGTGAGCGTGCTTCAATGGACTATTGATAGCGATCAGGCGTAGGCACGATTATCGGTACTAGGTACATGTTTTATTAATATAGGGTTTAGGTATAGTTTATAAGGTCTTGAGGACCATGCTTTGTAAGAAGATTAAGAATCCGATCTGTCACGCTGCGGGTCCAAGTTCGATTCCCAAGCACGTATTAATATTTTTTTGAATTACGTGCGTATTTAAAAATAATTATCATTTTGAAATGACACAATTATGTCTTGTGATAATGTTAATTTATATTTCTATATGAAACATACATATAAAGAATTAAATAAATACTTCTTATGCGACATATAATATGAATAAGAAATAGAAAAACAATAATTTAAACCAATAGTACTTGTCATGCGTGCAATATGTAATATGAATAACAAATGTTTAGACAGAAAAAACAATAGTTTTTCCGCTGTCAATATTATATATCTCAAGGGAGGCTACCTTCGTTGTGTTACCCTAAAATTCCTCGACTGTCCCTTTCCGTGTGTAAGGTTCTTAAGCCGGAATATTCCTGAACCGTTCTTGCATACATTTTTAAAGCGACAAACTTGAAAGGGAATACTTGAGGTATCTAAAAGCGAGGATCCATGTCAAATATATCATGCTGAATACAAAAATAGGGCGCAGAAAAATAAAAATCCGTCAGATCTATGCTTTAAGAATGTTTACTTATTTTCCTGGGATACTTTAATCTCAACAAAGCTTATTATTACCAAGCTAATGTTATAAAATATAATTTGAAAATTATAACTTTTGATATTAATGACGATGTAGTATTTTTAGCAAACGACTATGCAGTCCACCTGATGGTAAGTGGTCACTACCGTCCGTGGGCATTAGTAATCATCCCCAAGTACAATTGTGTTGTTACTAGTCTACAGATGCCTTGCTACCCTTGAGGACTAAGATCGCCTCGTAAGTAAGTAACACTCAACCACGCCTTTCCGCACCGAAACACAAGAATTGCTTCACGAAGGATTATGAAGGTGGCGATGGTACCACCCTGGTCGAACACGACTTTTACCATTTGGCACACGATGTTTTATAAGTTAATTTGGCTTTTACTTTATTCTGCTAATAAGACGATAAACCAATTAGTTTATTCAGAACACCAAACAGCAGATGCAACCTACATTTCAAACTCATTAATAATAAAACTAAAGTATTTTATCAGAATTACACTGAAATGATGCGGAAATTACAGATTTTACAACTACTTTTACGATTGGCATTTTATATTCCTGTCATTCCGATTGTAGCCGTTACTTTATCTGTTACCTTAATTTCCACTATATAAACAGTATCATAAATATCTCTTACTTAATAACCCACATGATGCCTCCTTACAATGTTGTACCTATAAATATTATCCAACCATACGTATAAACAAAATTAATTCACACCTACAAAAAGAACCCATCAAAGACTGTCGCACTTGAAATCAAAGTTTACTTCTTCACAATACATTAGTGACACAATGAAGCAATTACTGCGCTCCTGCGCTCTCCAAATCGAATATAAATAATCAAACAAGAACACACTCGTTCCATTTCTCGTCTGTAAAAAGCTATTTGCCTTTCAGCTTAGGCCCTAAGCAGACAGCACATTTCCGCGGTGAATAAAATGTACGACAAACGCCAACACTGACGACTGACTATGTGCCGCAATTTTAGTCTGTGAAAATACAATTTATGGATTTAAAAGCAGTACTTAATGTATCAAGTCTACTAAATAGGTAGATTTCAAACTCTATGTTTAAGATAAATAGACAGTCTTGCACATTTTTGTGCGCCGCGTATTTAACCGCACTAAATGTTTGTCATCTATGTTTTTTTATAGCTCAAAGGAAACAAACGAGCATGCAGTCCACCTGATGTTAAGTAGTCACTGCCGCTCATGGACATTAGTAATCATCACTAATACGACTGAGTCGCACCCGAGGTAGACCTCAGATACGTTGCCCTGACACTAAGGTGCTAAGGCACCCATGCATCTCTGAAACGAAATGCAAGAATTGCTTTACGGAGTTTTGTGAGGGTGGAGGTTGTTACCTCACCGATCAAACTACTCGAGTTCTACCACCAGTATAGTACAAATAATGTAATTTAAGACAAAATATGCAAAGCTTTGCACCATTTTTTGCGTTTCCTGCATATAACTAGACCATAAATTACCGCGGATAATATCCGCGGATATCGCGGATAGTCTGTCGTCTGTGTTGGGCCTTAAGCGCATTCGGACGATTATATTTCTGTCGTGTCGTCCAAATTGTTAGAGACAGGTCGCTCGGGCGTGTGCGCCAAGACACCAAATCGCTTTGAGCATAGCGTATACCTACTTTTAGAATACCATACGTAGACGTTGATTTAGAACTCGTAAAAGTCACTTACAATCATTGAACTTCTCTTTTTAGAACCGGATTATTTGAATTTTCTTATTACAAAGATCTAATAAGATTTCTTAGGGAAAGATCAATCAAAAGATATTATTTCAATTGGTCAAGATGGTGGACTAACTTTTAAACCTTTCAATATACTAATGAATATAAACCAATTAGTATTATATTTAACATGTATTACCAAAAGTCTTATTGATCATTTTTTGTTATTCCATTAAGTCTTGTTGAACAATTGACATCAAACTACTTTGATAATATCAAAAGATCTACTATGTATACTTTAGTCCTCGGGGGTAGCACACCCTTGAGAACTGAAATGTGCCTCGTCTGTAGCTGGCCACTACACCTCACCAAAACTGAGATAGAAGAATTATTTCCCAGGGTATTATAAGGGTGGCTATGTAACTCGTTCAGTTGAGTTACACGAGTCCTACCATTAACCCCACCTGATAAATTGTTAGTAAAAAACTGCTTACACAAAAGTTCAACAACGTATTCACCAATTTACAATAGCAAAAGAGTCGTCCTATAATTTCCTTAACCTATAAGAAATAACGTTTTCTTACGAGAACTCTTCAAAACGCAAGGTTTTTAAATGCAAACTTATTTCATTATAACTTCGTTAACTTCATTGCGATATCGAATTTCGACTCACTCTTGAACTCCTGTTGTCAGATGACTGATGCCCTTTGTTCTGGGCTAACAGCTGTCCTTTCACCAATTAATGCTTCCACGTCATTTTATCTTCATGTATGCTAATTCTAATCAAGGTGGATTTATGTTTAGGCGACAAAGCCAAGCTGTTAAGTCTCATAATGTCAAACGTGTTTTGATTTGTCATGTTATTGGTGAAAAACCAATTAAACAGTTTAGACGCAAATATAAGGTTCATATTTCCAGTAATGAATACTAATTATGATTTTCATTTTTATTTTTTTACAGACCAATACTTATATAGGAATAATCCTATTTATTTTAAACGCCTGATGGGTCTTCGATTATCCGTTCTTATATTAATTTTCATATGAGTGCATATAAAAATTAGCATTCGTTAAACAATGTCAATGACTGATCCCTGATCCCTAAACGTACTCAACTCAATCCCAATCTCACTATAAAACTATCTCTGTAAGATGTCTGTATTTTTCATAACAATATGTTACCTTTGTACCTTCCATCAGTTCTATTAGAAAATAAATCTTATTAGATTGCAAACTTACACTCTATGCAACAATCCCACGTGAATAGAACGGTCAGCGCTATGCGGTCGTATACGAGTATATCCGCTTCCTTCGCACTGCGACCGCAGAGTTCCGCTGCGTGCGTGACGTCACTTAGGTCCACAAATAATGGTAGGATTTAATGTTATTTCGATGTCGTGGATATCAGCTCTTACACAGCATAGGAATTTAATCTAATTATTCTGATTATTTATTTTAATTTGAAATTATTTTTATACCAAGGTATTTGATATTTCTCGGAATAGATGTTTTTTTCAAAATTTGGAATTATCACCTAAATAAATCCAATCTATTACAAATAAATCAATACAAACGATTAAATCAATTCGTAATTTTCCCTTATTCATAAGAATTTATCTAAACTAATATTATAAAGAGAAAAACTTTGTTTGTTTGGTTGTAATGACTACTACTACTACGACTACTATAAAAACTACTGGACTGATTTTTCACCATTCAAAATTCTTTCACCATTTGAAAGCTACATTATCCACGAGTAACATATAGGCTATATTTTATTTTGGAAAATATAGCGTTTCGTAAGATATTTGGGTTTTTCGGACACAAGCTGTAAAAAATCAACCAGTA
>DWNR01003533.1:0-11689 GCA_018250455.1 Polygonus leo | reverse complement strand
AGAGGCGTGGCGGCCGGCTATACGAGGCGAACATCTTAGTCCTCAGAGGGAACAACGCATCTGTGATCAAACTTAGGTACGAATTAATCGCACTTGGGGATGATTACTGATGTCCATGGTCGGCAGTGACCACTTACCATCAGGTGGACTGCATGTTCGTTTGCTACCTTTATACGATAAAAAAAATTATATACCTCGGCATTCTTCCAAATATCTTGATCGGTGGCTTTGAGCGTGAGGACAGTAGTTCCCGGGCTGGCACCTTCTCTTACCGATGCTTCGTATTGTTGCATCTCAAATACAGGCGAGTGGTCATTGCAGTCTAACACATTAATCTGGAAATAACACAAAAATTACCACACGCACACACACACACACACACACACACACACAGATCACAAATATGACAGATATCAAGAGCGGTAGTAGTTTGACATCAAGTGGATTGTATGGTCAATTCATTGCATACAAAATTGTATATTCAAAATGTTTCTTAAGTACCCTAAAACTACATAAAGAAGTAAAGTTTTATAATAAACTAGAAGTTTAATTCTGTACGTAGCTTCGTCTGTTCAAATTTTATATAATCTTTTAATTATCGTTTATTTTAATCACTATACTTACATACGAGGCGAACATCTTAGTCCTCAGGGGTAACAACGCAGCTGTGGTTAACCTCAGGTCGATTAAATTGTACTTGGAAATTATTAAATGTCCATGGGCGGCCAGTGACCACTTACCACCATGGACTGCATGCTAGTTTGCTATCATTATTCGATAAAAAAAAAAAACAAAATATTTCCCAGTACCTGGAGCGTAGTAGTCCCACTCCTCGGTGGAAACGTATCATCCTGCGCCACCACCCTGAAGTAGTGTACATCGAGCCTCTCTCTATCCAGGCGTGCCTGAGTGGTCACCACTCCAGTCCTGGTGTCCACAGCGAACATACCCGCCGACCGGGAATCCAGCAGACTCGACATTGTATACGTCACTGGACTGTTTTCTGGATCCCTGGTGAATGGAATTTAAAAAAAGGAAATTTAATTATTATCTTAAATTCTCGGTGTATCAGTAATATATCTAATTAACAAATCCTATCCGATTCGATCCAATTCCGAAGATTCCGTGTAGATTCTCTTTATAATTTCGAAGCCATATTTGTTAGATTTTAAATTATTTTTGCTTTAACGGTGAAGAGAAACATGGTCATGAAACTTGTGTTTTATTTCCATTTGTTTTTCAATTTACACATTAATATGATGTGTAAATTATCCAAGTGTCCGGGAAAAACTTAAACCCTTCTAGTTCCGTCATTAATCTAGCTGTGGCTCCGATAAGTTATTGATATTATAAAAGTGCAATGAATTGAATGTCCTGATGGTAAATACGCTAAAAATTATCTGTAATCAGTCTCAAATAAATGTCTACATCGACATATACATCGTATATCATTGCAATACCACAGATGCATCACTCCTCAGGAGTCTCAGAACTAAGTTAGAACACTCCGTGTTCTATTTTATCTAACCGTTCAATCTAGAAGGCTGCTGCGCTTTGTTATTACAACCTGTTATTTTTCCTATGATGGACTTTGGCCATAGACCACCGCGATAGCGTTCACAAACCTCTAAAAATGTTATTTTTTATTTAATCTTTTAGACCAGATTTTCTTATGTTTTACGAAAAAAAGATCATGTGCCAAGGGCAGACTGTCAAATAAACTAAGTCCCAGAACAAACTTAATTAACTCAGCTTTATTCAGCGATATAAAGTCCATCCCGTTTGAAATAAATAAACAAGAGTAGAATATTTTTTTGTCCAACGTTATCTAAATTCAACGACCCCAGTTCTGTTGAAAAAGCAAATGTATGTACTGTACTACGCAAAGCTTTCTCTTCTAAAAAATATAACTCGGTATGACGAACGTTGTCCCGGCGAGAATGTATTTGAATAATTAACACCCATCTTTCATTTCGTGGTAACATGTAGGCGACGTCGTAATACCATTAAACGATAATACTAAAAGTGTTGTGGTCACGTTTCGACGAGTTAATGCTATTTATTATATTTACTGAGCTCCACTGATGAAGATGTAACTTTATTGGGTTTGACAAATTCATATGTCGTACAAACTTGTGGAGAGTTTAACAGGTTTGATTTAAAATTGTAAATATGCATGAGTAATATATTGCTTATAATGAAAAAATATAGGTGACTTTATTGTCATATTTTCGAATTATTTTACATAGTATATCTAATTAAATCTCTGTAAAATATATCCAAAGTTTGACGAATCATTTACCTAATTTCCAAATATCTAGAAAATCCGAGTAAATATCGAAAACTCTGTGCCGCAAATGAGCTTTCGTATGGCGACACTTAAGATTCGAATACATTTAGTTTATGATCGAAGTATTTGTTATATATACGAGTATATTGCTTACGTCTGTTTTGTTGCACTTGACATTTCTATTAAATTATTTATTTCAATACGAAGAGTAATTCATTAAGGTTATAGAAATCACTGGGTAATTGGCGGCAAAAGAAGTACTATCCCACGACAACACAGATGATAGACAAGGTAAATTGATGCCACTAGATAAGTCATAGATAATAATGATTATTATCTATGAAATTAATACCATTAAAGCTTCATTATACAAAGTAATCTTCGCATATGGAGACCAATGTTTTATTATATTTTCATGTAACATAAATTAATTATATACTTCCGTTTCCTCGGCCAATCTTAATAAATCACAATTATTTCCCTTGATTTAAAATCATACTAATAAAGTATAAACTATACTACTTAAATTTCTATATAAACCTAGTAGTACATACACGGGCACAATAAAATATGAAATATAATACAAAAAAGCTGTTGCCGATGCTGTGCGATATGAATCTCATTTGAACGAAACGACCGCGTCACCGGTGTAAATTGAGGCGGTTTAGCTTTATAGCGCCAACCATTGTCTGCCGACTGAACAATGACAATGTTTCCGGGCACATAAAATAGATGAGTTCATAAAAGCCCAACGAGCCAGCTTAAAGTCAATTAAGCTGGCAGATGGTTTATGATCATAGGTGCTACATCCGAGACATTATAATTCATTGAGGAGAGTTTAAGTGAAAAATTACGGCCAGTATAAATAAAATTATATTCATCGCGTTTTATGTCTTCATGCCAACCACCATAACCCTCATAACTTATTACGTTTAAAATGTAAGTGCTTACCGAGCTCTGACGGTTGTAACGACGACCCCTGGCGGCTGTTCTTCAGCGACGGAGGCCACGTACAACGCTTGCTCGAAGTACGGTGACTGGTTCCGCAACTCCCTCTTCACTCTTCTAGCGATGTCCGTGTCGTTAAGCTCTTGATGATGATACACTATCTTCAGTCTATGATCAGAGTCCACGATATTAGTCCGGTCACAATTGAATGTGAATAGAACAGACACTTTCCACATAGGCTCCTGAATGCACACGTCACTGCTCGCCACTAAATCGCCTTGACTGCTTTCAATTAGGAACCTGGGATCGCTCACGTCCAAGAACTGCACTTTACACATCTTTTGCACCGTCCGAGGAAGGAAAGCCATCAATGAATTTACAAATTGTGATTGTTTTAAACAAATTCCTTGCCATCGATCCGTAGTCGGTATGGCAAAACTCGCATATGTCTCCGAAATCCATTGCTTCGCTTCCGCTATTTTAACATCTATGGCCATATCAAAAGGCACCATTGAAAGAGATCGTTTTGTCCTATTACTATTTGCGAAATCCTCGAACATCGCATTTGACCACGGATAAGCCGTGGATAGTACACTATACTGACTAGAGACCAACTCCTGCTCTTCCAATAACCGCCAATCTATGTTCTCTGGATAAATCACTTCCCGTTTATCCCTAGGGTGCTCCTCTTCGTACTGGACCGCGGCATCATTCTGATCGTAGACTCGATCGAAGTCAATGTCATACAAATCAGCATGTCGCCTACTGCAGTCCTCCCCAGTGACCAGCACTCGTATAGGGAGGCTGTAGTAGTCGATGTCGCGGATGCGGTCCGACGTGGAGTCAACGTAAAACGTGAAGAGGTTGGGGTATAGAACGCCATCGCACCGGAGTCGTTTCCTGAGGGTGACGAGGCCTGTAGTGCGGTTGACGCGGAGGATGTGATGGACGAAGTTCGCGGTGCGATGCACGTCGATGGCGTAGGTTCGTTCAGAGCCTAGTTTGTAGACAGCCGCGTCGAGGATCTCGTGGCCCGCCGGCGCAGTGTCGGACACGAGTACGAGGTACGCGCGCGCGGTGGCCAGCGCCAGCGCGGCGAACACCGCGTGCGCCCACCACGCCATCTTGAACGGTATTCACCTACAGCACCGCCGCCGCGTCCGCCATGCACTCGCGCTACCCATCTGAAACAATTGAAATTGATTAATTAAATTAGAAATAAGTTTATTTCTTTAGATGAAGTTTGATGATCTATGCCATTTAAAGACGTAATATTTTTAGTTTACATCTTTTCGTTTCTCTAAAAAATGGTTTAAAATCGTTTACTCATTGATTATAGGATATAAAAGCTAATGGTAATAAAACGTAGGTTAAGTGTTTCTCATGAAAATAAATTATTTATAAACACGAAATTCTAATAGAATTTATATTCAACACTTCGAAGCATCGTATACATATATTTGCATCCGAAGTAAAGAGCTTAACAGTGTCGTCATTTATTTTGCACTGTGACTAGAGTTTATGGCGCATAATAAGCGTGCGTTGGCAGATTGTCGAAAATACGAGGTAATGGCTTAGAAATATTACCACGGTTTGTCTGTGTTTACTGCGTAGAATACTAAAGATAGGGAAAGTTATTTGTCTGCGTTAGTGTTAGTCCATTGCTTGTGGTTAATGTGAGTATCGATGTTAAAGGTGAGATCAATGAAGCGATTTGAAATCAATATAATACCTATTTAAAAATAAATAAGAATACTTTTAGTTCTCGATATTTCTTATCCTAAGGGTCGTTGCAAAATATTAGTTCATTGAAATTTAAAAGTTTATTATTTCCAACAGAGTCATCAATCTTTCTTCGTCTCATTATGAGTCATAAATCATAATTTTCTCATATGTTATACAATTAAACGAGATGAGTAATAATACCAAATAACAGTAAAGCTCTGAGAGCAAGTAATAAGCCTCCTAAACAAGCGACGCTAATCCGGAATTAGCACGCCAGCGGAACATAATCCGCAGTTTAATACTTCGCGAGTTCGCGTAATTACAGGCGTAGGCACGTGTATATACAAATATTTGGTTGGCTTGATGATATGAGAATTGATTACGAACAATGAAATATTTCAACTGTTACTTACTTGTGAGGCAATATATTTATAGATAAAATACAATTATATATTCTGAATGAATTTACCAGGTGGTCCAGCTCGTGTAGTTCGACCGGGGAGGTACAACTGCCACCCAAATAATCCTTCGTGAAGCAACTATAATAGCAACAGCGTTTCGGTTTCGCAGAGCTATGATTGACAGCTTTATTTACACACGAGGCAAACATCTTGGTGATCAGATGTAGCAACGCATCTGTTGTCAACCTCAAGGTTGGTAACAAATGTCCATGGGCGGCAATGATCACTTACTATCATGTGGACTGTTTATTCAATTGCTATCCACATGCGATGAAAATAAAATGAAGAATTATACGAGATAAGTATACATAACAGTAAAGCTCTGAGAGCAAATAATAAGCCTCCTAAACAAGCGATGCTAATACGGAATTAGCGCGCCAGCGGAACATAATCCGCAGTTTAATACTTCGCGAGTTCGCGCAATTACAGGCGTAGGCACAAATATTTGGTTGGCTTGATGATATGAGAATTGATTTCGAACAATGAAATATTTCAACTGTTACTTAGTTGTGAGGCAATGTAGTTATAGATAAAATATATAATTGATTTTGAATGAATTTGCCAGGTGGTTCAACTCGTATAGTTCGACCGGGGAGGTACAACTGATGAATTACACGAGATGACTAATACCAAATACCAGTAAAAAATAAGCCTCCTAAGCAAGCGACGCTAATCCGGAATTAGCGCGCCAGCGGAACATAATCCGCAGTTTAATACTTCGCGAGTTCGCGCAATTACAGGCGTAGTCACGTGTATATACAAATATTTGGTTGGCTTGATGATATGAGAATTGATTTCGAACAATGAAATATTTTTACTGTAACTTAGTTGTGAGGCAATGTATTTATAGATAAAATATATAATTGATTTTGAACGAATTTACCAGGTGATTCAACTCTTATAATTCGACCGGGCAGGTACAACTGCTACTCAAATAATCCTCCGTGAAGCAACTACAAAAGCAACAGTGTTTCGCTTTCGGAGAGCTATGGTTGAGGGCTTTATTTACACATGACAAAACACATTACACATGGCAAACATCTTGGTGATCAGATGTAGCAACGCATCTGTTGTCAATCTGAGGGTAGGTAGCATATGTCCATAGGCGGCAATGATCACTTACCATTATGTGGACTGTATATTGGTTTGCTATCCACGTACGATAAAAATAAAATGAATAATTACACGAGATGGGTAATACCAAATAACAGTAAAGCACTGAGAGCAAGTAATAAGCCTCCTAAACAAGCGACGCTAATCCGGAATTAGCGCGCCAGCGGAACATAATCCGCAGTTTAATACTTCGCGAGTTCGCGCAAATACAGGCGTAGGCACGTGTATATACAAATATTTGGTTGGCTTGATGATATGAGAATTGATTTCGAACACTGAAATAATTCAACTGTAACTTAGTTGTGAGGCAATATTTTTATAGTTATTAAGTATAATTGATTTCGAATGTACGTACTAGATCGTAGAATTCGTGTAGTGCGACCGGAAAGCTAACCTAATAGTCCTCCGTGAAGCAACTTTTGCGTTTCGTGTCAGTGGGTCAGTTTTTTCAAACTTTTATTTTCATGACAGGCATAAGCAGGCCTACCTACCTAAGTTCAGGGATTATCGTTGAATTTCGGGACACCCTGTATATACGATAAAAAATGAATGTGTGGGGTCTTTATAAAAACATTATAAGTCAAAACAAACATTTTTAGTTTTTTTGGCCTGTCTGTCAATATGTTTGATCGCGCATCACGCCAAATCGTCTGCATAACATCAGAAGCAGTTGTATTGCGTATGGTCTAACTTAAAATTTGGTTTAGGTATATTTAATCTTGATACACTGCGAAAAGTCGAATTATTATTAAACGATTTGCTGCAGCCGCAGGCAAAAGTTTTAAAATTGTCACGTTTGAAGTCTAAAATTGAATAAAAATATTAACTCTAAAATTGAATATAAATGTTGAACGCGATTAGTTATAGAAGTCCTGTTTATTTTAAAATATTACTTAAACAGTTTAGATGAGTCGAGGCGTTCATATTCATAAGTAATAAAATATGTCAGAGAAGTTCGTAATACAGTATGAAATTTCTTAATTTCTCGTGAGTATAATAAAAAATTGATTCCAAAAATAAGAGACTTTTCCTGTCGTGGTTATGGTGAATTGATAACCTTTTTCTCATTTTGCACTTATTCGGGAGAGCTCGGTTAAATTCGGCAACGTTCGCGCTGAAATCGGTTACGGTCAAAAGATTAATGGCGGCAATTAATGGGAGCGTCGTGTAATCGTCGTCCACCAGCAGCAAATTTGCACGGGGCGCGAAAACCCAAAATTACATCCACGAACTGTGATTATGTATTAACAGATCCGGTAACAGTACCGACAGATTTATTTTGTTAATACAATGTAACAATAGTAAGTACAGCTGAATTTGCGTGTGTATTATAATGATAATTATTAGGACCTTTCAATTACTAAATTATGCAGGTATAATATGATATTATACATGATAATTCTGTTACTAGCAATAAAATAGGAATAAGACAAATGCGCCGAGTACAGTCTACTTTTTAAAATAATATCAAAGATTAGTTTTTTGTTTCAAACCTGCTGCGTCACACGCTATATTAGGCAATTCTAACAAACTTTTTTTTTAATTTACATAACTTATTTTTTAAGAACCGATTGAAATGAAACTAACACTAAATGTCAAGTGAGGATTTTCACAATATATCAGTGAACGCATTTAAATCGGATTAGCCGTTTCTGAGATCAGCCCGAACAAACACACAGACAAACAGACAGACTAAAATTCTCAAAAAATATTCTTTTGGGTTCTATTCCTTACTTAAGCCCCCACTAAATAGCTTTTATGTACAGACAGCGATCAGTTATAGATTTATTATCTGTATAGATGACAAAATGCATGTTTCAAATACAAAACAATTAATGTGTTTCAAGTGGCAGCCAATTACACTTACACACGAAGTAAATATAAACTTTTTAGTCTTAGGAGTATCAGTCAGTCGTACTTTAAGATGGGTTCAAAAGTATTTGGTACTGAGTAAGTTTATCAGGTGGTCTTCTTTCTCGTTTGCTATTCAGTGCCTCGTATGCAATGCAAGTAACGTGAATTGAAAATATACCTATATAATATTTACCAGGTGGTAGAACTCATGTAATTTGACCGGGGAGGTACCACCGCTATCCTCATAATCCTCCGTTAAGCAATTTATTGTGTTTCGGTATGGAGAGGCGTGGTTGCCGGCTATACTTAAAAGCGAGGCGAACATCTTAGTCCTCAGGGGTAGCAACGCATTTGTGATCAAATTTAGGTATGAATCAATCGTACTTGAGGATGGTTACTGATGTCTATGGGCGGCAGTGGCCACTTACCATCAGGTGGACTGCATGCTTGTTTGCTACCCTTACACAATAAAAAAAATGCAATGTAAATCTTTCGTTCTAAAACTAAATAGCCTGTTACTATTAGTATACTTTTAAAAATAATTTATTAAATACTAAAACGCATTTAAAGATGGTTTACATGGTTCGACAGCCATACCTATAACTGTCTTATGACTGCAATGTAGTTATAATGTGTTCTTTTTTTAAATGTGACAATAACATACACTAAATTGATGTCTTTCAGTAAAGTTCTATGTGATAAATTCTACTAAGTGATTTCCGAACTGCCTCCCGCAGAAATGTACGTTGCAGCTTCGGATTATGTCCGTCCCATCACGAAGCGCATTGGCTCTGCAAATGACGTACGTTTGGGCTATATTAGGTATTGTGTTCCAAATAGATTCAATTTTCGACTCATTTTCAAATAGTCTACGTTTGAAAATTGATGTCATCAATTGAAAGCTTTAATATTCGTTCTTACGTTACGTTTTTAAATGCAATGTAAATATTTTATTCTGAAACAAAATAATCAGCTATTATTATTAGTACTTTTAAAAGTAATTTATCAAATATAAAAACTAATAACGCATTTCAAGATGGTACACATGGTTCAACAGCCATACCTATAACTGTTTTATGACTGCAATGTAGCTCTAATGTATTCTTTTTAAAATATGACAAAAGCATACACTAAATTGATGTGTTTCAGTAATGTTCTATGTGATCGACTCCACTAAGTGATTTCCGAACTGCCTACCGTAAAAATGTACGTTGCAGCTTCGGATTATGTCCGTCACGTCACGTAGCGCATCGGCTCTGCAAATGACGCACGCTTTGGACTATATTGGGTACTGTGTTCCAAATAGATTCAGTTTTGAACTTATTTTCAAATAGTCTACATTTGAAAATTGATGACATCAACTGACAGCTTTAATATTCGTTCTTAAGTGCTTCGTTTTCAAATACAATGTAAATATTTCATCTTGAAACAAAATAATCAGCTATTATGAGTATACTTTTAAAATTAATTTATCAAATATTAAAATTAATAAAACGTATTTCAAGATGGTTGACATGGTACAACAGCCATACCTATAACTGTTTTATGACTGCAATGTAGCTCTAATGTTTTCATTTTTTAAATGTGACAAAAACATACACTAAATATATTCCTTTCAGTATAGTTCGATGTGATCAATTTTACTACATACACGGCTCTGCAAATGACGTACTACATACATACATGGTTTAACAGCCGTACCTATAACTGTTTTATGACTGCAATATAGCTCTAATGTGTTCTTTTTTTAAATGTGACTTTTTTCCAATAATTTCCCTAAAAAGAAGAGAATAAATTTTGAATCAATTGAAACCAATCAATTTACATGTCTTACACAACTTATTAAATGATATAAAACATTGTCGCGAGATTTACCTGTGTACTAACTAGTCTTGCTTGATATATTATACGTACTTCTATGAAAATATTTCCCATAAAATATGCAAATCTAATATACATCAATAATGTATCATTTAGTATAGGGAATATTGATCATAAAATATCTGTGAATAGATTCTCAATGTCGTAAAGTTGGAACAACGCGGGTACTGCATATGACGTCACGTCAATAGCAATCGCTGTTTTCGATTGCAAATAATGAACGCATGATATACATTATTCATTGGAAAACATATGTTATTAGGAAAAAAACCAAGTTTAAACGAAGTGGACATTATAACTGGTTACTGTTCGATTTGATTCAACGACTAGAAAAGTGCAGTGCAAGTATTTCTTACTTTTGTATTTGTGATAATAATATTAATGTAACATGTTATAGATAATATAAGATAAGATAATGGTATAAGCTTTAAATAGCTGAAAATTGATTCTCATAGCACTGTAAAGTAATATGGATCGTAAAGTTGGAATAACGCGTGTTCTGCACGTGACGTCACGTCGTTGGCAATCGTTGAGTGTTCGATAGCGAATAATGAACGCATTGAGTTAGTCTATAGTATATAAATGTTTTAATAGTATGCAACACATTAAGATATCTTGCTTTTACTTTGCAAGATATTCAAAAGTATATGTTTAGTATTGAGTGCGTCAAGGTTATTAAGCGTATGGCTTATTTAGCTTCGAGTAAAATCACATCCCTTATATTTCTCCTTATTTTTTGTTTAGATTGAAAAGTTGTGGTTTCCTGACATACTAAAATACGAAACGAACATCGTAAACATTCCAGGTAGTAAGTATATTCAAGGAAGTATTAAGTCCTACCTTGGATGTCTAAGCTGAATCTTCACTTGAGATCAACCTAAGATGGTTGATCTCAAGTGAAGATTCAGCTGCATTTGTGGTTGATTTACAGAGGTGGAGTTAAAATTCAAATATTTGAATAGCCAATTCGTTTATACTTTGATCCAGAAAAATAAATATACCTACAGTTTATATGTAACGTAAATATATTACAGATGCTGCTTTCAGCCTCTGATAGTTGCAGAGAATAAGCACTGCCAACATTTTCAGAAATTTAAAATGACACTTTTAATCGAATATATTGGCAATATAAAATGCAGCAATAAAGTATTTATAGATTTCCTTGCCAACTGTAGAATCGCGCGGCGTAAAGTAAGAGTGGCGCGTGCACGTGACGTCACGTCGACCCATCCAATATAACTGAAACATACATTGTCTTTTGTAGCACAGTAGTATAGGTACTTGATATTTTATGTGCCATTTCACATGTACAAAAGCTCGCACTCCCATATATGAAAATGAAAATGAAAAATGATTTATTTCATAAATGAGTTTGATACAATAATCTGTGTTTGGGACATCCTTTTAAGTAATTTAA
>DWNR01003532.1:0-11689 GCA_018250455.1 Polygonus leo | reverse complement strand
GACAAAATTTTTAATTTCTATTTTTTTATGATACAACATACAAAAATACATACAATCCTCAATTTTCACCCTTCTACCATCAACCCCCATTTTTTTTATATTTTTTTATGGCAGAACAACGTCTGCTGGGTCAGCTAGTTTTTATATATAAAGAAAAGTATTTTATATGTATAGATAGTAAACTTTAACCAATCCATTAAACTGTTGTACCGCCCTACATAATAAATATAACTTTGATATTTCAACTCGCAAAAGTGGATTAATGAGCAAAAAATATTTTTCAACCAGGTTTCCTTAGACTCCATATGGCCGACCGTTATGTAGGCTACATACCGGTTAATAAAGGTTAAGGGTCAGTACACACGTAGTAATAATGTGATTATAATCTTAAAATACTTTTTGTAATAATGTTGTTTTTGTTTTGATGTACTTTGGTTTACAGCAAATATTTAATCAGAGTAAATAATACACAATACTAAATGTTTATGTCCTTATATTGTATCGTAGATAATGTGTTAATAACAATGTAAAAAAGTAGAAGTAGACAAAGAGAGATATTTCAGCAATGCTTAAGGGGAGAAGACGCAAATATATGGGGATATATTTGGGGATTGGGACAACAAGGCACTTATGCTGTCTAATATCGTCACGTCTATTTCTTGCAAAAAATAAGAAAAATATATCCATCGTATGTATTTTGTGAAATTGGTATAATAAGATTTCTTACCGTACCGTGCGTATTTATGTTTAGGCTAAATACCACCGCCACACATTTAAGTTTCATTTAATGAAGCTGACATTATGTTTGTAATAAACAGGGCTAGATTTGGGGGAGGGCAGGTAGGGCCACTGCCCCGGGACCTCTACAAGGACCTCCACAAAACAGTATTGATTATTCATAGAAAATGTACCTTGCGTTAAAAATAATTATCGTACAAATGCGATTATTTTCATAATTGTTAATTATTTTTAATCGGTACAAGAAATAATTTCAAATCTGGCTTTGATAATAAAATAGTAGAGAGGAGTGCATAATATTCTTCATGATACGATGACAGCTTAGGATCCAATAGACAGCATACCAGTTTTACTCAAAAAACCTGGAGATGGGTACCGTAATGCAAAGATTACGCGCGAACGCCGTGATGCATTACCGCCATTTGTCACACCGTTGCATTCTCCACAAAAACGTCAGGTTTTTGCCAACTTTCCAATATTAATTGATCGTTTAAACTAGATAACGGATATACGGAAGCATCGATTTTACTATTTTACGTTAATGACAGTTGCTTTGCGTGACTCCGTCTGCAATAGGAAGAGAATTGGCGACGTCGACTTCCGAGTTTTGAACGAATTTGTTTTCAAATTTCGTTCTAATTGCTCCATAACTGTTGCGGATGTCTATAGTGCCCTGTAAAATTATACACGCTGTGTTAAACTATACATGCCGTGTAAATTTACAAGGCGTGGAGATGTATATTGTATAATGCAGTGGTTGGCAACCTTTATTAGGTTCGCATCATGCTAAAGTACAGCAAAGGTGGGCCGTACTTGTTTTTGATTTTAATAAATAGATAAATATGTTCCTAACGCACAAAAATAAAGGGGTCCGACTAGAACCAAAATGTACGCGATCATCAGTGTGATTCCTGTGACGCCTGTGAGAAGTGATGAAAAGATGTAGCAAATTATTTTCGGTACACCAATTATTTTCACAATCTCGGCACATTTTGTATAGAGGTAACATATCTTTTGTCAATAATATCATTGACCCCGTGTTAAACTATACAAGCCGTGTAAACTTAGGTGTAGTATACACCATAATGTATAATGTAGTGGTCGACAACCTTTTAGCAGGCAAGGGCCGCATCATGCCAAGAAGAAAGGCGGATTGCGTGCCAGAAAAAGAAAACAAAGAACACAACTATTTGATGAATGGGAAATATATAGAATATTAGTCATGACCATCATAAACGACTTTAAAATTAAGTTTAACAAACGTATGTACATTATTTTTGGGTGTTAGGTAAGTACCCTTATAACGGTCGCTGGATGCCGATTATTGGAGGAGATTATTATTACTTTTTTTATAATTGAACTAACAGTTCTACAAAAAGTTTCGCGTTTAGTTAGTATTGTCATATTTCAATGTGTAATGAGATAGACTTTATTTAGAAATTATGTTATGTTCGATGATTTCTGGTCCCCGTTTACTCTAAGTGAAAATTGTTTTTATGTAAATCTTTAAATCTGTTTTAGGGATAATGTATTTTATTAATGATAAACCGATCAAAAATACTATAAAACACTAACTAATAATAACATATACGGTTGAAATTGAAACCCTCTTCGTACAAGTACTTATTATATAATTTGCACTCGGGAAGTAACAAAAGAATTTAATCATTGTTTTGATGACGAAGACTGAAGAAATGCGAGTATTTCATATAGAAAAGATTGATTCGCGTGAAATTGCAATAAATCACTAATTTAGTAGCTCCGTTTGAAACAATACAGCATTCTTTGTTAACATCGAAACAGATGCCTGTCAGTTGGATACTCAGAAGATTAATGATAGCAGACAGCAAAAAATTATCTTACATTTATAATTCCTATTATGTACACTCGTATATCTTATATCATAAATAACACACATTTGCATAGGTGAGTACCTATATGTGTAAGGTACGGGTATAATTTATGGGAACGTATTTTACAAAAATAGATTACGCATAAAAATCTAGATTCTAGTGACAACAGAAAATAGCATCAAGTAAAGTATTTTTTTTATCGGTTTACATAATAGTAAAGTGAACTATGCGTAAATTATGTTCAAAATCGGTTTATTATTTTTCGAGAGATACTAAATGCAGGGGACTTTTCTAAATATATCGGTCTTTCGTCCTTTGCTTGCAATGTCTGCCCATCACTGGCTCTGCAATTTCTGCCCATCACGGGCTCTGCAATTTTTGCCCGTCGTGACGAAAGCTAGATGTCTAAGAGATTATTAAAGACACTATCTGTAAGGTGTATGAAGTCTACCAATTCGCACTTGGGCAGCGCGATAAACTATGAGCTCTAAATATTGTACCTATTTTTATCGCCCGCATGACCGAAGATTAACAATTGCGCTCCAACTGGTCCAGATGATTCAATTGAGCTAACCGGTCTAAATGGGCCAAGTGAGAAGTGACGATGATTTTGCTACTTAAGACGCTTGTAAAGAATATAATACTCTTATTGTTGACTGTTTAAATTACATGCGGAAGGTGTTTCTTGTATATCTTGTATTTATGCAGTTTACAACAGCCTATACTATGCGGGCATATGATAATGCCCTTATAGTCTTTATGCACTTTGATTGTATATGACATATTTTTTTAACTGAAAGTAGGAACTGAGAAGTAAATAGTAGTTAAAAGACAACTACTGCAATATAATGACTGATTAGTTTATTGTGGAATAGAAATTGCAAGTGGTTATATAATTTTGAAGATAATACCAATGGTAAATATGGTTTGACCGGTGCCCTACCAAAGGTACCCATAATCCTCTATCAAGTAATCCTGATGTTTCAATTGAGACCTCTACTTAATACAAGGCCATCACCTTGGTCCTTAAGTTTAGCTTTCTTACATATATCATTGCTATATACGAAATGCTTATAGACCCCCAAGGATTTTAAGTCAGAGTTATATTAAGAAGATTGCCTCTAGTTTATATATGCATTCTCAAACAAACCGATCAAAGTATTAGTCTGTGTTGAAATTAGACTTGTCTTGGCATTACTGCAGTATTAATGTTTTAGCAATATTTGGACTGCAATTACGGTGATAACGAGAGCATGACCAAGAGGTCACATGAGGGTTTCAGCCATGGTGTTAAAACCTTGAATCAGTCACTTTGATAGCTTGCTTGTATGATATAATGTTTAGATAATTTTAGTTGATTGACCGCGACATTATTTGGGATGATTTAATCCTACTTCATTCATCATCATTCTAACATATTAGATACACTGTTTTGGATGTTTCTGGTTACGGTATAAGGAAGTTCTCGGACATAGTCTACCATACCAGTTTATATTTTTATAGTTTTGGTGGACTATAAGTACTACCTCTTACTATTTTTTATTAATACCTTTGAGACATGTATGTTCCCTTCATCGAACAAAAAATAGGGTAATAAATTTGTTATAAGGATCTCCTTCTATATATTAGGTACCTATCCAAGCTTAAACAAGAATTTGTCTTGGCAATGCCTTTTAGGAATGTATATTTTTACACGTGGCAGTGAGCTTACAAGCAAGATGAAATGGCAATGATATGGAGTGCTTGGGATTTAACTATTTATTTTTAGGTATTTCTTTGATTTGAGGGTCATTATTATTCCACTGCTGGACTCGGATACTTTTTACGTAGACTTTTTTCACAATCTCTACAGCATCGTCATGATAATTAAACTTTAATATCACAATCTCTACAGCATCGTCATGATAATTAAACTTTAATAGGCACGAATTTTTTGCAAAATCAGAGCTGCGTGCCTGAAATCGACCCCGCACCCCCCGCGTACGAGGTCGGAGTCACTGGGCTTGAATTCACTGTTTATATTATTTGAATCGTCGCGCTAGGACGATTACGGTCATACAACGATAATAGCATGGGACGGTATAGGCCACAGAACTTAGTCTTGCTTATGGCCGTGTTTCCCTGGCCTCTATTGTCAGCAAGAAAAACCATGGGAACTCACTTAGCGATACCATCGCACTTTCTCAACGCGACACATCGTTATTGTGACCGGCATTTCTTTCATGGAAACTGTGTTATTTCCGTCTTGTTGTGTGTACCTTTTGTAGACTTAATTATAATGTTACTTACTTCAATTTATTAATGGTTTTTTCATTGTAAATGTATCTATGATTTCATATTTATGCAGCAACAAGCTTCGTTTACCTTTTCAACCAATTTATGTGCTCCAAAAGAAAGTAAACAAATAAATAATAACTCCTTTAATGAAGAGATGTTCAAGAGGTGTTCTTCTTCTTAGTGCACAGGACGAAATCTTGATCTTCAGATAAGAACGTATCTGCAGTCGATGAACTAACAGCAGAGTACAAATGTCTTTGTGGACGGTGAATAAACGATGGACTAAAATATTCGTACCAAGTTGCCTAATAACCACGAGTTTTTTGGTAAAGCAAAATATTGCGAGGAAATCCATATGGTTAAAATGAGGATAAAAAAGAAAGTCGTTTAAGGTTCGGCAATAAGCACTTGTACATGGGACTCAATTATTCTCATTTATAGAGGACATCCATATTAGGGTCAAAAATTGGTTCTGGACGGTTGATACGCACGAAATCAAATCATATCATGAAACCAAGATTGTTTAATTAGGAATGAATGACAACGAAGGAGCCAGCGTGTTTACAAAACATTAATGTACAAATCGTGCAAGCACGCGGTTGCTGGACTGTATAATGGTTTGCATTAGTGATGGACAACAGGAGCTATTAAGTGATTACTGAAATTAGCCAATTACAAAATAACTGAGTTTTTTAAACAAATTAGTTCCTTCGCTTTTGATTCAGATCTGTTGAGTTCACGAATGTGACCACATCAATCTTTAAGTTAAAGCAATATATTTTTGTGAGTAGTGCGATAAATATAGAATTCCTTATTAGAGTCGTTCGCACCACACGCTCGGCACACATTTTGGCGAATCATGAAACCAAGTTTGTTTAATTAGGAATGAATGACAACGAAGGAGCCAGCGTGTTTACAAAATATTAATGTACAAATCGCGCAAGCACGCGGTTGCTGGACTGTATAATGGTTTGCATTAGTGATGGACAACAGGAGCTATTACTGAAATTAGCCAATTACAAAATAACTGAGTTTTTAAACAAATTAGTTCCTTCGCTTTTGATTCAGATCTGTTGAGTTAATTAGACTTATTAGGACGTTTGTATGATATACAATAGCTATGATACTAAAGCTCAAAAAGTGAAGATAACAGCGGGTCTGATTCCGATCAATATGGTTAGTGTGATGTAAAAGACAAAAGAGAGAAATAGCAATATATTTTCTTGAGGAAAATTGTCCCGGAGTGCTGTGACATGAGACTCTCTTTCAAAGCCAGCATGCGTTATAAGTATCCCTGGGAATGCATATCATATAGACATTAATATTATAAAACTAATCTTGTGATTCTGACTGTTCCTTTTTGACACATTATTTTCATTTTAATTTTTATTACAGTTTTTATTATATTATCGCTTAATTTATATGAAGTTTCATATAAAACAAACAGTTGTTTCGGTTGTTAAACATTGCGTCATACAATTACTGTTGAGATAATATCTTTATGGGCTTCAGGAATGTAGCAATAACGTCCTCGTTACGTACCGCATCCCGCCAATCAGTGGCCTTAATGCTCTATGTTCCTTTCATGTGTACACATTACATACTGATGGTTTACACGAATGGCTTCAAAAATTTAACCGCAGGCATCTCTTCCTTAACTTCATATACCACTTCTCATGGCACACTTGGCACTGAATTTGAGAACGGCATTGATCGATTTGGTCAATTAGTATTTTGAAATATTAGTAGACGTCAAAGGAAGGTTTGAAGGTGAGAAAATATGAAGAAATTGTAAGGAAAAGTAGTAAAAGCAATTTAATTTTCCCATACAAACTGTTCGTACCTGTTAAACGGTGGGTCCAGAAACTAAATAATAAGCAAGGACCCAACATAAATGACATTTCGCCGTATGATATTGCATGCACATTTATTTTTACGTGTTTTTTTTTACTTTCCTTATAATTTCAGTTATAGAACTTAGAAACATTATTTAATTCGGAGGCAGTACGTTTTTTTCTTCATCTTTGTTATAATTTAAAGTCTGTTAAAAACCGGATACAAATAACTGTAACAAATATTTTAATAACCAACACGGATACAAATAAAATCTCCGTTATCCTTATGTCATCGACATTCAACAATTTTCTACTGACGCATAGTAAAATTGAAAGTGATTATTATGGAAGGTTAATTGGTATATGAGTAGTGTTCTATTAAATAATGTTGACTTCTAAGAAATGCAGCTTTATTTTGTCTTTGTTAGAGTTCGAAAACAAAAAAGTGCCAGTGGAAACCTACTATTAAAACTGTCGCCCCACCGTCCACGGCTGTATCTCTGGAAGCCTAATAGATAGACATTAAAAAAATTCTCAAAATTTGTTTTAAATAATGCCACATATTTCTTATTTAATGTATGCAATTCAAATTTATATTTACGTATATAACTATTCCAATTGGGCACAACGGCATTTGATTGTACGGATCCCTTTATATGGAGGCCTGCTTGTACTTGACCGATAATTTCCCTCTAAGTAGATATTATTTCATACTGATACTGTTCTATTACCGTTACCCGTATTTATCTCGGGAATCCCCTTGCTTGAGCGCTTTGCTAACGTCACGGTTCTGTTCCTCTGGAATGCGGAAATTGAAAAACTACTCATAGCTTCTTGCGTCATCTGTTCCTCCTTAAGGACTAGCATTATTCTTATAGGGGCGTCCTAAGCTGGCTTACTCTGTAATTATTTTTTCTGGTATACCTTATATGTTTCCCTTAAGGGACGTTTCCCAAAGTACCAACTTTGCCTAATCAACTTTAAAAACGATTGAACCTGAAGTTGACTATAGACGTTAAACCTGAAGTTGAGAATAGAGTGTTGCTACTTAAGAACTAAGATGTTTCCGTCCTGTCTGGCCCGTCTGCATCTCTTCATCCTCCTTCTGTAACACAAGAATTGCTTTGCCGAAGATTAAGGGTTATTTTTCCCCATTCGAACTAACTGTGTTTCTATTAGGTATAAGGCAAAATAGGTGCGGCGTGCTAGGTTTATAGAAAGTGTCTCTATAAACCATTTAAATATATCGGAATGCAATGGGTGTCTGCGGAACTAGGCATGGTATCACGATGATTTAAAAGTCAAGCTGGTCTCAGAACCTATAATGCGGACTAGCGGTTGTAAATGTCACTATAGAATTAGAAGAGAAATATGAGAAGTTTAAATGTCAGTTAAAGTGGGTACATGTAAATGGATACGTCAATAGAAGCAAATTGCGTGGAACCAAATCATGTTGCATTTAAAATTCCAATAGTAAGGGCGTGACCACTGTGGATGAAAGTGCAGATTTTATTTTCGGAAACTGAAACTGTTTTACTCATTTTGCCATAATATCTATTTTTTAACTGACGTACTATTTTTATTAGTGTATCGATTAAAATGAAACCATCAGCGAATATCACATTTAAATCGAATTAGCCGTTTTAATCTAAAAGTCATTGTTGTGTGTATTTACTTATTTTATTCTTTAATAAACACCCACAACTCTCAAATATCTTTTAAAAATAGACAGCGATAAATTACAGATTTATTGTATTTATATAAAAGCAGAAAAATAGAAAATGTACGATTATATATTTGCAATTAAATTACCCTCATTATCTAACCTGCACAATATTCTGTGTCGCTTTAGAGACAGTTGCTGGCTATACTGGCAAACGAAGCGAACATCTTACTCCTTAGGAGTAGCAATACTTCTGTGGGGGTTGGATGCAAATGTCTGTGGCGAGCAGTAACTACTTACTATCAGATGGACTGCATACCCTAGTATCAAGAAGAAAACTAAATTTCGACAAGTGAGGCTATTTAGAAAAGGTCTTGCGTGGGAACCTAGTCGAATCATCGAAATCACGACAAATTTATTCATATTCATAGTGCGAAGTCGCATAACTAAAATCGCGCGTGTAATTTCGCAATGCGGGCTTAAAAGATAATCGGGGTTATATCGTGATTGTATTTGTATGAAGATGAGCGCTTCATATGGAAATGAGTACGAAAATTAGTTTTCGCACTAGATGTTCAGGCACAAACTATTTATTTGCAGGAGTAAAACTTTATATAACGTCCATTTAAGCAAATCATACATAGATATTGATTATCGACACGAAATCTTGGACCAGGGGGAACAACTTTGGGATTTTCGGGGGACTGCCGTAGTCTGCGGACACACATTTTGCCACGTTTTTCGTGCACAAATAAGGTAACGAAAGGGGAATTATAGCTGTTCAGTTTTTGAATAAATTCTACTTTGAATAGTAAAGTTATGAAATATGAATTTGAATTTTTGAATATATGAAAAACTTAAGAAAGTTGCGTGGTAAATTAGAAATTTCAAGAAAAACTTAATGATCATATTAACTTTTCTGTAGATAGGACAACGCTTGTCAGGTCTGCTAGGAATCAATAAATATTTTATCGAAATTTCGTAATAACATACTCGTATTAATTGCTGAGGCTAGAACCACCCTTATGTATCCGCACATTATGCCACTGACGTCTACCGAGCTGCCACCTAGTTTCGTTCCCTACAAAGAATCGGTATGGGAACGTTACCTTTGCTACACACTAGATGTCACTGTTCATTTTCCTGAAACACGCTAACGAATGATCGCTGTAGAATGTATAAGACCCATGACTGACAAGTTTGTCGTTGCGTTGCTACCCGCAGAATACTGCATAGTATATCTGCATATTTTTTGGGAGGGTTTCAATTTTAACAAATTGCGACCCTAAAGAAGTGTTTTTCTCTGCTTTAGGCTGGCCATAGTCAAGTACTATTCCATAGTCAAGTTTATAAGAGTCATTAAGAATTACGAGGTTACAAGAATTAACATTTCAATCATAAAACATGGTTAGGCAGTGTTAATTGAGAAGTTCATTTAATACTAGTTGACTCGACCCACGCAACTTCGTTTGCGTCATAAAAGAAAGAGTGGGTCAAATTTTCCCTGTTTTTGTAACATTTTTCGTTGATACTCCGCTCCTTTTGGTCGTAGCGTGATGTTATATAGCCTATAGCGTCCCTCAATAAATGGACTATTCAACACAAAAATATATCAATTCGAAATTGTATTTATTCCCTGGTCTTATAAATTTAAATGAGTTTCCGGTTTGTATAGATTCAGGATTGAAAGGGTTTTGTATTTGGCTACGGATCTGCAAAATATCACGTACGTATATTGAATATTCGTTATCATACGTTGAGTAATGAGTACATATTGTTTCCTACCGTACCGGCTGCATTTGGCCGAATTTCATTACTCTAGTTTTGAGAAATGAATTTTGCAAATATTTTCGACATTTGTGTTGAAATACATTAGCACATGCTTAGTATAACACGTACCAATTTACTCAGTTTATGTTGGATTGTATTTCGACAGTTATTCCTAAAAGACGTAAGTAATATGTAAGCAGAAGCAGGTTGTAGAACTCGTAGTGAAACCGGAGGATACCAGTTCCACTTCATACTTCGTAAAGGAATTCTTGTGATTCCATTAGAGAGGTGTGGTTGCCGGTTAGCTACTTACACGTTAGGTAAAGACTACGTATTCAGCACCAATTTGGTTATAAAGTGGACCCGCGGTAATCCGGACTCTGGCTAGTCTGGCGCCCCCTGTAATTCAACACTGTCACTGTTGATCGCACACAAAAATTTGACGAATTTTTGATTGTTTCTAATTATCTGTGAAACACAGACATAATTTTAGTAAGAAGTGTAGTTCAAATATATATTTTGATTCGTAATTTGTCGGATTACCGCGGGTCCACTATAACTGTGTTGGGGTAGCAGTCACCTCTTTCTCTCTCTTTTTACACTCAAATCTTTACACTAGGATTCTATGGCTATGAATATGTTCTATGCATGACACAGACATACAAAAACAGCCAGACCTAGAAAGGAAAATCTCAAGAGGTTAATTTCGATATACATATGTCTGTCCGGCGAACAAACCAGGGTCCCTCTGTAATTGTGGACTATACCAGCATAATATTACAATGAGAAGCCACTTTCATTTTCGGCATTGTGTTCTGTGTGCAATGTTTTGTTATCGTAGACAGTATCGCAGTTGCATATTCCGCTTTGCATTACGGCCTGTTGATGTAACTACGTTCAGAGGTGAATGTGGCTATTATTGCGGTGTTAAAACTGTTCAATAGTAAGTAGTTAACTTATAGACTTTTGTGCAAGGTTAAGAGGTTATTGTACTTCATGCTTAAATTATAGATAAAGGCGGTGTACTAACGTGAAACAGAAATCCTGCCTAAACTATCCTAATTAAACAATTTTATATCATGCCAGTGGTAAAGATTTTATATCATGTCAGAATATTGTTTATATGTAGGCTATGTCTTATTTCCAGATGATGAGGAGATAATGGGAATATAAGTTGGTCATAATTAATTCGTAAAATAAAAGTGAGGATCTTTAATTTTCCTACTTTTTTATTGACCGATCGAGCGAAGCGAGCTAGGTCTACAAATCAACTGGAGGCAAAAATACATTTTTTTGGATGTATGTATAAACATACATACATACAAAATATGTATTTTTGTAAGGCGGTAACTTTCGAACCGTTGGTCTGATTTTGATGAAACTTAAAAGGCATATAGGATCTGTCAATAGAGTTTTTAAGTTCAAAGTTAAGATAAGAATTTTTAAGTTCGTAGGGCAACAAAATCGGTTAAGTAGTTTAAAAAAAATTACAATTAAAAATTAAAATATCCAATTACTTCGGAACCGTGTGTCTAATTTTGATAAAAATTAAA
>DWNR01003531.1:0-11690 GCA_018250455.1 Polygonus leo | reverse complement strand
TATTGCGTACCCAAGGTTGACCACAAATGCGTTGCTATCTTTGAGGACTAAGATGTTCGCCTCGTGTTTAAGTATAGCCGGAAACCACGCCTCTCCAAACCGAAACACAACCAATTGCTTCACGGAGGATAATGAGGGTGGCGGTGGTACTTTCTCGTTCGAACTGCGTAAGTTCTACCACCTGGCAATATATGCGTCCGAAGTATTTCGGCTTAATTCTGAAATTCATTGATAACAGCCAACAAAATGCATAATTTTTTTAATCATATAAATTATTAGCCAACATATTTTTTTTTTAATTATATGAATTATTACGAAGAAAACCGGATAACAACAGAGTACTGTTACAGTACGCTTAGTGCCACTTACAAAATAAAACAAGGACGGCTCGACGCAGACACCTCTTGTTGGCTTTTGGAGTGTTTATTCTCTTCCTCTCATTGTCATGAGTGTATGTTCTGAAATATGTTTTCATAGAGAACGATTTACATACTGCTTGCTGTTATACCAAGAGATTAAATAATTAAAAGCCGTAAATGTATATCTTTTTATTTTGCGTTTGTTCATTCTTGTTACCTTAGTCATGACAAGAATACTGATCTATTGTAGTTTACAGTAGTTTCCCTGAATGGAACCTAACTCCTTCTGCCAAACAATACCTTCCGCAACGAGTTAAAAAATAAAATAATAAACAAAAATATAAAATTTCATGGAATTCTGTACAAATTTTAGCGCGTATACTATCTATATACTTGAGTTACCAAATTACACGACACTTCTTACACGGTAGTCACAATACTGATTTCATTTTCAATAAAAAAGTTGTACGTAGATATTTATTAATATTAAATATATATCTAATCTTATAATAATAATTATTGTATTATTTATAAGTCGCAAATGTTTATAATTATAAATGTAGGAAAATGGAAACAATATAAAATATTATCACTTCTCTAGTGTTCTCTCGAGAATCCGAAGTTCGCGTCTGGTATAAATGTCTAAACATTATACCATAATATCCATAATATGTACATTATTAATCATAATAATAGCACCTACTCCTCAACGGCGGCTTAATTTAATTAATTAAGCAGTACTAACTGTTGTAGGCGTAGTGCTAACCAAGAGCAATGAAATGTTAACAATGTTATTGTTCTAGTGGATTAAATCCAACAGCGGATGGTTCTAATATTAATTTGAATGTTTGGGTGAAATCCGCAGACAAGGTCTTCAACGTTAGGATGTATTAATTTAAGGAAGGGAAGTCTAACCGAGGCGAAAACTTGAGATATGATTGCGTTCAAACAAGCTTACGTAATACGCTCCAGAATGTTCATACGCGTATTATAATAACTGTATTAAGTCACCCGGTGAACTTCGAACTAAACAGTAGTAGATATCGTGTTTTTATTTTGTGATCAAGAATAAAAATAATCTTAAATTAAAAAAAATAATAATAACATAATTCTATCATATTAAAATGTCGAGTCAAAATGTTTGTTACCAAACTCCTCCAAAACGGCTTAACCGATTTTACGATGTTTTTGTGTAAATTTGATAGCTCTGGGAATAGTCCGATAAAAACCGATTACCTACGACCTAGACCTAGGCCTAGGTCATAAGTAATCGGTGTTTTAAACCCCACGTGATAGGAACGGTGCTATCCAGATTTGTTTTATTATTTTTATGATTTAGAATCACAACAGTTATAGCTCTAAATCTAAACTCTTCTATAACAACCCCACATTTTTAATCATGTCGGAACAATGCTTGCCGGATAAGCAATAATTACATACATATTATTCGTAACTCATAAAAACTGCTGCTTACTTTATAAATATCCTTACTTGTGTCCTAATTTTATATCCACCTACGCATGATATTAGGGCTCCAAAAGACAATACCCTTAACAAATCTCTTTTGTGCCTATCTTTCCATCCATACCTTTCATTAAAATTTGGTACATACTTATATTTATGTTACTTAAACAAAGCCGTAAATATATTTTTGTAAAATTTTTTACGACAACGATACATAAATCGATAATGTAGGTTACTTACAAATTGAATATAAGGGAAACAATATATTTATTTCTTCTTTTATTTATACTTTGGTAATAATATATTCTCTCTACGTAAGTTAAACTCGCCGCTGTCCCCCATATATTTGTGATATATTTTATCATGAAATTATCACTTAGTCGTTAAAAAATAATACGTTGAATTGAGAAAGACATAACAATTACAAAAAGCGATATTTCAGTAGCGTAAGTAAGAAACTTTAGATCAACACTTAACGCGTGGGAAGTGTGACTCCAGAGCGCCGAGAAAATTTTACTGAAATATTTATTTACCAACCAAGAACCATTTACATTACATTAACAATTTTTAAAGCTAGTGTGATTAACGCAATTTTTATACTGTTTCTCGTTTTTTAAAATAAAGGGACACAAAAAGTTACAGTTCCTTTTAAGATATGCATTCTTAGAGAATATTGTGTACCGTAAAATGATTACCTTTAATCCTTATTAAATTAACAAATACGTTGCTACTCCTGGGGCCTGAGATAGTCGTCTCTTTAATCAGTGAGACAAGCAAACATGTTTTCGACCCAAACGCAATGTGATAACTGATAAAATTAAAAGAAATCATTAAATTTATTATAATAACATAACAACATACTGATGGCCCCTGGCCACTAAGTAGACCTGTAGAATGTTGATCGACAGAGTAGAAGGAGGGGATTTCATTTATTCATTAATGCAGTATAAACATGAAATTATTATAATTATTAAAATTAGTTACATACATACAAACCGTTATTTTCTCCAGTATACGTAGGTATCTATTTATTATGTTTCTTAATATCTTAATTGATAAAATTAATTTCTTATATAGTCTCCCTTCGGGCATAATCTTGCTCTTCAACTTTTGACTTGCCAAGTTTTTACTGATCTATCTCTCTGCATCAATAAAAAAACTTCCCAAGGTACAAAATAGAATATTTTTTACATCACAGTCACTGTTCTTTCTGTTCGTTATGAAGACGTCCATTCACTGATTATTGTTCACTGTATAAGATTTCAATAACTGTAACAGTCAATTTCCATATTTAATACCCTACAACTTGATAATTTCATTATATTATTTAGATATCCTTTTTAATCATGACATGAACCCATAGATATTTGTTATTGACCCCAATTATTATAAAATCGTAGGTGCGTTTAAGTCTGTTCTTAAACAGCATCTATATGCGTTGCTACCCCCGAGGACAAAGATGTTCTCCTTGTGTATGAGTATAGCCGGCATACACGATAATTATGAGCGTTTACATAAATTTTTACATAATCTCATAATCATAATCATAATCATAATCATTTATTGCTCATCATGCTTACGGACTAGGTGGTACAATAATATTTTTATATCTCTTTTACGTAATGTTGTTTAAAATTTTCCTTGTTGATACTAATAATTCATTTTCGTATTATAATGTAATGTTTAAAATTAAAATTCAGATAACACAGCTAACGCAATAAGAACTAACTAGCAACCGCCCCTGACTACGCTCGGAAAGCAAAACATTCATGTTTACTCGTACTTAGAAAATAGTTAATATCCGGTATCTATTAAACCCTAGCTAGCTATGAGCTTAATAATTATTATGTTACTTTTAAATATGTAACAGTTATTGTGGTTTACCCTAAAAATATAAAGATATGCCATCGTTGAGTTTATTCGCTGATTATTTGATTAAAGAGTTATTTCACTCGTACATCGTTTTCATGTTACTTATTGGGTTACGCGGCGTAAGCCGATAAATATTCCAGTCCATATGATCATCGTTCGACAGTTAAACAATTAAAATCACTGTCAATTTATATAATAACTTAAAATCACACACACACACATCTTCACGCCAAATTCCTAACGGGGTAGGCAGAGAGTATCGAGTGCCAAATGGCACGGTTTTGATATACTTAATTAATCCTTTCCTTTAAATAATTATGAACATTGGTGAATACCGTAATAAAATCCGTTTCACAGTTTATCGCGTTTAGACAGACAGACAATGACGGGAGACTACACTTTTTAATATTTATAGATTAGCTTAATCCTTATCTCTATCTGGTCTAATGAGGTGTGACTGAAACGTGTTGTTTTGACGTATATTACACTAGTTAATAATATTTGAAGGTCAAAATAGCTGTATCACATAAGATAAAAGTTAATCTTTTAACCTTAACGCTAAATTAATTACTCTAATGAAGCTGAAAAGCGGATTACACTCGAGGATTATTTAGCTCATTTTATTGCATCCAATTTTCGTTCCGCATAGTTGATTCGCAAAGTGGACGAGCGCCAATCTCTGCCGCCAATATTTGCTTGCCACTCCCCTATGAGTTTTTAATCCCTAACTCTGAATCTGAATACTTTACATTCCATACAATTATGTTACTCTGCAACGTAATATCTACTACAGAATTCTCTATCGTCTTCTACCGTTTCATATTAAACGCCTATTGCAATTTTATGGAAAATTGTAATATATATCCATAGCTGGGCATTAACTTGTTAATTAACGAAGTTAACATATCGACTAACGAATTAACTATTAGGTTTACTTAAATAAAAATTAAGTTAAAATGTTAACGGACTCATTAACTTCCTTAAAATTTTCATAAGCCCGTTAATCGTTAATCCAGTACCTACTATTTACCAAGCACCTTATCGCCAAATTCCAAATCAATGCTAGATGTCTAAATTACCCACTCTTGTTATACACGTCTTGTGTTTTTTGTTACTAACCTGTTAACTTCCCAAACCAACAATTTTTGTAAGTAAATCATTAACACGACGATATAAAAATGCAATTTTATCATTGTGTTACGGATTAATGATTTACGTTAACTTACGTTAAGTCTTCCAAAAAGTAACGCTGTAACGTTTTAGTAACTTTACGAGTAGTAACGGATTAGCGATTAACGAAGTTAATTATTTGATTAACAATGCCCAGATTTGTATATATCAAATCTAAACCACAGATAAGATACTACTGAAATGAATTTATGTAACGCCTCGATAAATAAATATCGTCTAATCAGAATATCGTCTAATCTGAATTTGCCAGGTGGTAAGACTGGGGAGGTGCCACCGCCACGCTCATAATCTTCCGTGAAGCAATTTATTGTGTTTCGGTTTGGAGAGGCGTGGTTGCTGGGTATACTTAAAGACGAGGCGAACATCTTAGTACTCAAGGGAAGCAACGCATCTGAGGTCAACCTCAAGTACGATTTATTCGTACTCGGGGATGATGCAAATGTCAAATTATTCTACCACCTCCAAACACAAATCATAATTCCAACTGAGGTCCAAAAGAGATGTCTAGACTAGACATACCTGAATACCTAACAAATGGATCGCATCTATGTTTATATGCTCCATCACATAAAAAGAAATATTGATTTTCTCGTCTTTATAAAGCGTTTACGAATATCCGTGTCATTCTTGGCCTTGTTTTTACCTTTTATTATTTTTATTACTATATTTTAGTTACCTATTTTTAATACTAAAATATTCGAATGCTCTGTTGAAATCATTAGTTCAATTGCTCGTATGCAAATATAAATGCTACACGTAAATGTGGGCACAACATCGGGAATCAATTCCTAGTGGAACTAGGTGTTTCCAATTCATTGTTGATTTATTTGTTCACGCGAGCGTCGTTTGTACCAAGTCTTTGTGTGGTAAATACGTATTAGTACACAATTTTGAATAATCTAAGCTTTTTGTTTGTATCCATTTTATATATCCATTTTATAGTACTTAGAACCCGTTTAGTTGAAGCAAGGAAGAACCACCACCACCATGGCTTATCACATTTATTGGACACAAGGCGATCATCTTAGTGTTCATGGGCACCAAAACAAATATGGTCCGCCTCTTAGTTTAAAATGTAATGGATGGCAGTGACCTCTTACTCTTGTGTCCTGGAGTGCATGCTCTTTTACTATTTAATACAGTAATATAAAGAAACTAGCTGACTCAACAAACGTTGTTCTGCCATACAAATTAAAAAATCGCTATTGAAAAATGGGGGTTGGTAGAAGGGTAAAAATAGAGGGTTATAAATATTTTTGATGCAAAATCATAAATAAATAAATGGACCAAATAATAAAAAACCACCACGCACATTCCATGTGCCCATTCGACACTCAGCACCCCTCGACTCGCTTGCTCGGGCTCGGCGTGATGGGTGGCGGCCCCCATCGCCGCATTTGCCATTTTTCGTACCGGCGGGAGCTAACCGGTACGCGTCGCCTACAGGGGACGCCCTAACCCGCTCCGCGTATGATTTTCGTTTTTCACCTGGTAAAATCTATAAAATCTTACCTCTGGAAGTCCTATTACAGTGTCGCCCATGAGTACCCAGTGAGCCAGTGGACGGCTCAGGCTCACAGTACGAGGGCGAAGGCTCCAGATACACCAGCTCTGACTTTCTGGGTTGCCGGCCTATGCCCGCATTTTGTCTTGATCTGAAATTCAAAGGTTTTTGTGATGTAGGTAATTGTTAATTACGTTATATCAACGAGTTACATTAATGTAGCGTAATAAACTTCTACGCTCCTAGCGTAGAAGATTTTTAAGAAATATAAGGAGATGCCACATTATTTAACACGGTTACCGTTACCTATGGACATTTGCAACACAAGAAAAGGCACCATTACATCACCGTCCTGAAGGATAGCCCCTAAAGGATCTTTCTTAATCGACCCATGTGAACATGATCAGGGAAAACTTCAGGGGAAGCTGGTCAGAAATTAAATATCGTGAACAATGAGATGATTATTGATTGTGGAAGGGCAAGACATAGAATTAACTTCCATCAGAAGGTTTCCCTGGTCGATAAAAGCCCTTGAAACGTTTAAATTTTAAGGAAGTATACTAAATTAAGTACATTCCAGCATGTTTCCTTGTGGAATTCATTGTAATATAAGTGGGGGAGATGTAATAGTGCGAATTAGGTAGAATTAGGTATTATCATAGTTTTTCGTAATAGTCGTATAATACCTGCGTATAACAAGATGCGTCTGCGGCGCGTGAGTAGCCGGTGGTGGGTGTGGTGTTACCAGCTTAGCTCGGTGGTACTTTCCCCGTAACGCGTTCGCGCCCACGTGGAACGGTGGCAACGCTCGCCAGCACGTCCTCACCGCACAGGAGCCGGACACGCCGTGGCATTTGCACTCTCGTCGTACTAAGTCCTTGACCAACTGGAAAAATGTGGTGATTAGCTTACTTACTCGAGTTTTTTTTAGAAAAGAAGGTAGTAGGCAGGTAGAGAAAGTCAAAATATAATTATTACAACAACAAGATTTAATAACAATTAGATGGTTCTTCTTTGAAAGTATGTAATTCCAAAAATACCTTTTTAAAATCACTCTATCATTTTTTATTAGGCAGCTAATACAAACATTGTGAAAATTTCTACTGATTACGGATTATGATTACAAGTAAGCTTTATATAAGAAAACGTAGAAAATATAAATTTATTACATGATTCAGTTTGTTTTTAACTGTTTTCTTTGTGAGGGTACTTCTGGCATGCTATCCATACGGAACCCTTATGAAGAGTTAAAGACTAAAGCATAAACAAGTTGCTGCATATTCACTTCAGTAAGCAAATCGCAAAATGATAGGTAGTTATGTACATTATTTCAAGCTGGAGAGTCTGCCATTATTGTTCACTAACTGCTAGTTAAAATTGTAATTTGCTTTGCTTATATCGTAATAACATGTGATGGGTTTCGTAATAACATAATTTGTGGTATTGCGATGAATGCATTTTATTATTCGGTAATATTAAACATTAACATTATAAAAAGTTGTCAATTAAAAAAAAATCTTTTAGTTATGTAACAAAAAACATAAGTGGATTTTTTTATAGATAAAAAAGTTAAAATAAAATCTTGAATGTAACTTCTTGAATGTAACTGTACTTCCTAAAAGAATAACGAAAAGTTATGACAAAAAATATTCTGTATAGGGATTCTATAAGTAATTGCTTTCTGCGTTTTTTTAAATTAATAATAGATGGTACAAGTAGTATCTAGACTGGTGCTAACACATAAATTCGAGTCCCAAATCGTCAATAGATAGCCCTAGTAATATTGTAAATAACGAATTCTGTACGATATAAAGTCGCAGACTGAAATTTTAAGGGGGGAACTAAACTTCTGTTATTACACAAAATACTGGGTATGCTAACATAAATGACATAATAATATTTTGAACGACTGCAGTTATATCTGGTTTTCAGTCTTCAGAACCCGGTGTATATAGTATATATTGCATGTACAATATAAACTGTGCGATGGACCTAACGCAAATATCCTTTAGGGTCCAATTATAGGGTTATGCGAAACGATCCGCTCCGATTAGGAGTAATTTCGCCCAAAGCTTCCTTAGGCAGATTCTCTTTGGTAGTATGCAAATTGCAAAATGTTTTTAGGTTTAGGATGTTATTTTAAAAGCGATTGAAGTATTTCTGAGTTTATGATTAATCAGATTAAATTATTTTTCAACAATATTTCATTTAAGAAAGGAGATGAGTTTCCAGTCGACGGTTCGACTTTCCTATTCCATTCAGTTAATATCCAATTATTTCTAGAATATCACGAAGTAGAAATCACTTGATTACGTATCTCATTAAATATCTAACGGTTTTTAAGTAGCAACCTCGTAACTAGTGGATACACTCGTCAGTAAAGACGTTTGTAGCATTCAAAGCAATTTACTAGAACTGTTTACTGTACTGAAGTCTTGATTGACTTCCAGAGTGCTAATTTGTGTCAATTACTTTTCTTTTACTACCCATCTCGGTTGGAATTGCAGTAAATTATACCGAAGGTACGATTGAAGGAAATGGAAATGTTTATTGTATGTTGAATGAGGATAAAATGTTCGATTTTAGTTCTTAATGAATCTAAGGTAGTGTTTTTTAATCTTATAGTGCTGACGGGTCATTTAACTGAAGATGCCCTGGACCATCAAATGTTTGGAAAAAATAAACTATGGTAAGTAGGTAGGATATCGTAACTTGCATGATTGAAAGACGTTTAAATTGATTGAAATCAAGTTACGTTTTTGGAAAACTCATCTTTTAGTGGATGCCATTTCTATTATTTCCGAATTATAGAGCATGTTGACTACGACCATTTCTGGCACGGATCACCATTCGTTAAGAACCACTGATCTAAGTTGATATTGGAATTTATGTTAAATTTTTTGAAGCATGCAGTAATGTGAGGATGACTCCTTCCCCAAATATAATATATCTCTTTAAAGTCATTTAAAATATTGGTTTTAAATTATCTTGAATGATATTTTTGCGGAAGAGTCCTGCCGCTTGTATTATTTTGTAATTTAAAACTCTTAAGTTTAATTATATTATTGTCAAGATATTTAGTGCACACGTAAATCCAATGCAAACAAAACAAAACAATGAAAATACACCAATATAAAATTACTTCGAAATTTTAGGCGTCTTATATTTACTATATTCATTTCGACTAGACTAAATAGACTGAGAATGAATTAAATCCGATATGAAAAAAACAGATAACGATCAAAAATACCAAGCTATCATAAACATGTGGCAAGCAGGCGACGATCATAGTACCTGGCTATCATAAACATGTAACAAGCAGAAGACGTTCAAAACTATCAGGCTAATAAATATGTTACAAGCAGATCACGGCCGAAAGTACCAGATTATCGTAAACATTTAGCTGCCCCATGAATTATGTACATTCGAAGACATATACCCTGTTATTTACGTACGAACATAGGATTATTTTTGAAGTCATGTGTCATTGTCATAAACCTCGCTCACGTTCCGTCCCTAAGCGGTTGTTGTGGAGGTTCTTAAAGCCGCGGGCATCAGCATCCATTTCTCACGAATTTCCTCGCATTTAACGGGTGTATAGGAGATGTACATGAATAAATATTTAAAGCCATGCAAAGAGCAGACGATGATAAATACCGGGCTATCAAAAACCTGTAGTTGCCTGGTCATTTATGGACATATCTACACAAAGGATTCTATTTGAAGCCATGCACAGAGCAGATGAAAAGTACCATGATACACGATACATGAAGAAGTATCAAAACCATGCACAGAAAGAGCAGACAGCTGCAGCTGCTTCGTCATTCATGGACTACATAAAGGATTCTATTTGAAGCCATGCACAGAGCACAGTAAAGTACCAGGCTATCATAAATATCTACCCACCTCATTATTTACATAAACACATAAGATTGCCATGCAAAAGCAGGCGAAAAGTACCAGGCTAACATAAACGTGTAGCTACCTCGCTCACCTTCCGTCCTACGCGGTTGTTGTGGAGGTTCATCAGGCTGCGCGCATCAGCTTCCATTTCCCTGGAGTCCAGGAACCTTCGCGCGAACCTGGCGCCGTACGCTGACTCCCCACAGCCTCCCCACTGGAACTCCTCGGTAGGGTTCGCTCTTCGCCTGGCGATGAAACGGTTATTTAGGTGCCTGGTTGCGGAAATTTTTGGTGGTTAGTTTAGCAATTGAAGATGGATTGGTTACGATTGTTGGTTTGAAGTGCTTAATTACACTCAATTATATGATATATTTACAGTGAATATGTTACTAATGCTCAATACCTCTGAATTGGCATGAATTGTATGGTATCCTCTGAATTGGTACAAAAGGGGTGGATAGGTCCAGTCGGCTGTTCATTGCAAAATAGCACTAAAATAGTTTAAATACCGATGTGCGCGTTTCAAAGGTAAAATATATCATTGTTTTTGTTATAGTTGTAGATGATAATGGATGTGTGACGCGGCACGAATATCTTCGTCGTCAGGGGTAGCAACGCATTTGTTGTCAACCTCAGGTACGATTCAATCGCACTTGGGTTAGTATCATATATCCATGGGCGGCAGTGACCATTTACTCTCAGGTGTGTTGGTTACTCTCAGCTTTGGCTACCTTTAACCGATAAAAAAGATAATGATGATAAAGTACCTGTTAGAACTGCACCCACAGGCTGGTAAGTCACCACGCGCACACGCAGTACTCAAAGCATGGGTGACACCGGCTGAGGTGATTGCATACGTGAACGCTGCCTCTCGGGTTGCTGTGAACAAAACAATGCAGTTATACGATATTCTGCTACTCGATACTAGATGGCGCTGTGTGTTGCATTTGGGTGTAGTTTAACATAAACTCAAACTAAATACATGAGTTCTACATGTAGTTGGACCGAAGAGATAGTATAACAATTACCATCACCCAATGTACGATACAAACCTGCTTGGGGTTCATATAAATATTGCAATACCGTCAGTGTCTTAATTATGTGTTAATTGTATATAACATAATTGTGCAATAAATCATTTCATTTCTTTTCATTAAAATTATCCACCACTTATCATCAGGTGGTTTTAAAGCTCGTTTGCTACCATTATAAAAATGGTCTAAAATGGCTTCATGATATTTTCTGTATGAGTTTTTCTTTCATTAGCTTTATTTTCTGTCATTGATGAGCAGGCGCGGTTTAAGGGGGGGTGGGTTACAAGGGTCATGACCCCCCCCAAAATTCTTACTGTCAAATTGCAAAACCTTTTAAAAATGGTAAATTTACGAAGATTGAAT
>DWNR01003530.1:0-11691 GCA_018250455.1 Polygonus leo | reverse complement strand
CCACCCTAAAGTACACAACACTAAGGTCCACAGTGCATTGTAGTGGCAATTTCGTGGATCGATTATTTGAACAAACAAGCCGGGTAATAAATCATCCGTGCCGTTACCTGCGAGGGATCGATACGAAAAAAGGTCCTCGTTTCGAAACAAAAGGGAATGACATTTCTAACGTCGCGCGCGTACCTCGAGATATTTGAACTGCCTTTGTTTTAACATTGTTTTTAATTTAACGGCCAGGTGCTAAATACTCGTTTAAACATTTTTCTTTTTTAATGATGCCAAACTTGTTTTAAAATTATACATTTTTCCACAGATAACGTAATTAATTCATGCCTAATTGTCTAATTTAAATTTGGAATCCCAATTTGAACTTAGACCTATTAATTAAAAAATAAAATATCCTCCGGGTGCAAAGATGTGTGACAGAAAACGAATTCATTCTAATGAGTAAAGATGGCTGACATACAAAGTCATTGACTTTTGACAATCATTCATAACATTACATTGTACGAGTCGAGACAGGAGACACATGTTTTGTTCCTCTTCTGCAACAACATTCATTGTACAAAGTTTGACACTGTGACATTTTATTTTAAACTGCAACAAAGAATCGTCCTGCTGTCTGCTTTTGTCATATTTCTTGCTGAATTTTACGTAATACAAAAGTGTTTTCAGCTCAACGTGAAATGTTTGACTCAGAATTTCTTTTGACAAAATTGGGTCGAATTGCCGACTTTCATGTTTGGCACAATATTTTCATCTTTAGCAGAGTTAAGTGCACAGATCAGGTACGACACAGAGAATTCCCAAATCAATTGTAGAGTATATTCGCAAGTCGCAAAAACGTTTGAAGGAATAAATTTTTATGAGCGTCGTCTTAGTTTTATAGCTTATTGAAAGCAGTTTCGTAATGATCCCAGTTATTGGACACAAAAGTTTATTATTCTGCATCCTACCATTAAAACTTGTCATTCTTTCAAACTTATTGCTTACTGCTGTAATTAGAAATATCCGTGTTTTGTTTTTCTATAATTAAAATGTTACTGGCCGTTAATTTTTTGCGAATTTTATTGTAGCATTGCAAAGTTGCAAAAACAATAATTTTAAGACGAGGCCGTTTTGTTAATAATACTGAACATTAATTTTGTTTTTAACTATAGAATACGAAACTAGAAAACACAATAGGTACATAAATTTTAATAAAATAAGCAATTATAATTTGATAAATGTAATATTTCTAGCAAATACAATTACGAAACTGAATTGCGAACAGATCTAATATATTTATATAATGCCAGCGGCCGTATGCCGTCCGTATTATTCGGATTAATGGATACTCAATGAATTGCAAACCGACTATCGTAATTTCAAAGTTTATATTAGTATAAATGATGTTATCGGAGCACGCCGGCGATCTTCAATTAATCTCCATAAGTCCCACGAACTTTATAAATAAGAACTTTGAGGTCCGTCCAAAGTCCCTAACTAAGAAATTAGCCGTAATACCTCAGGTGGATAACAGAATGCCGAAATCCCGGGATCGCCGGCTGTAAGTTCCCGGATTATCCGGCCGACCATCCCGATTTCTGAATGTTTAAACTCGTGGCCAAGGTATCGGCTGTTGCGATAAGTTTCTAAAGTTCCCGATTTGATTCCCTACATGTAACGTTAAATTTATAAAGTTAGGTAAAAAATATAGGGGTTGGTACAAATGTCTTCAAGGTTTAGACGACCAGCAGTCAGATTCGAGAAGTCTAAAAATGATCAAAATGTTAAAAATGGAAATCCAATACACTCTCTGCTAAGTACCAAATAGTTTTTAAATAATGCTTATAATGATTAATCATCAAAGCAATTTTAGACAAGCAAATTTGAACATAGACTAGACTATCACTAATGATTCCCTTGAAGTTATGAGACATCTTAAGATACAACAGCGAGTCCACATTAAAAATTCACACGAATGTTGTTAAAATATGTATGTCTTATCTCCCACAAAGAAACATCTCAAGACTCTTTTAATCAAAGGACAAACTCGGAGGTAAACGTTAAACGATTGCAGCAAGCCGGTGAAACATGGCACCGGCGGTTATGAGTAAGTTGAAATTTCCCGAGTTTAGCGACAAAGGCATTCCTATTATTCCAGCACCAAGTTTAGCAAAAGACCTACGATTCCGACGAGCGAAGTTTTATGAAGTTCGCATAATTTCGCACTTGAGCGCTTGTTCTTTGAATCTGAACGCAAGTTTGATTTGTCAAGCGGAAAATTACTGGCAAGAAAACGTTGACCTCCCGTATCTCGCGATTAGGTTAGATTTCGCCCAAATTAACATTATTGTACGGCTATCTCCGCACCAATAATAATCAAAGTTAATTCTTACCGACAACCTCTACTTATACCTACTGTATAGTATTGTTTTTATTAAACCTCTAGATAAACTCACTCATTATAGGCCGTAGCAGACGTTTATAAAAACGGACAAAAATGGCGAAGTATGCAGAACTGTCGTTTCGCAAATAGTTGACGGCTTTTTTCTTTCTCACCTGCAATAATTCATGTACCAAGTATATAGCTACCAATATAATATTACCTATATACTACAGTTATTACACTTTTATAACGTTAAAATGTCCTAATTTTATTACTCTGACAAGGCGCGTTTTTGCAAATCCTCGGCGTTGTTTTAAATGCTTTGTTACTACTGTAAATGCATAGTTGCAATTCCGCACCGCCTCCTTTTACGACGAGGCTCGCTTTTGTTCCGTTTATTACAGGTGGGTTTTATTTTTGCAAAAATATACATCATTTTCGCAATAATAGGTAGTTAATTTTATAGTCGTAAAAACGACTCAAATTAAATATAGCTAAGAAGCATTCAAACCTATTATTTTGTCGGAAAACAAATATTTGGGTAATGTTATTTGCGCTTGCTCGAACCCGAAGGCAAGTTTGATTTGTCAAGCGGAAAATTGTCGAGAAAATGTTGACCTCGTGATTAGTTTAGGCGAGGATTCACCCAAATTAACGTTTTGTGCGTCCCGCCCGGAGAATCGCGCCTGATTGCCAATTTCAGCCCTCAAACCAATCCCGGACACTTTGATTAAAGTGTAAACAAGCTGGCTACTAATAAAAGTTATATTCACTCACATAATAACGGCCTTTGAAATTGATAAGTTGTTAGTGTCCCGCGTCGCGTCGAGTGCTTCCTACTGCTTGTTAGTTAGTCTGTTGGTAGACTTGGCACTTGAATACGGCTTGTGATTAAATGTATCATTAACAACACTTCCAAACTGATTGACTAAGTACTAACTAGCAGTAACTAATAATTAATTTTTATATTGATATATTCATGGTGAATTGATTCTGATTTTTTATTGGACAAGATTACTTTGACTATTTTAGTCTAAGAAAATATAAAACGTATATGTCTTCCCTCGATCATGAATGATTTCCTTCCTCTTCTTTCTATCTATTTCATCAACATCACTTACAAACCTACACACGTAACGGACGCACACATGTAATCACATGCACATGTTAATGACTGATTCATTACTCAGTTATGTAAGTTTCCCGCGAGGTAGTGCGTGCAGTGAGTCAGCCACTATTGCTGTATGCAGCGGGACGCGGTCAGGATCGCGTGCGCTAATCCTGGATGAGGTAGCCAGCGTGTACATGCAGGGTCTCCGACTTTTGTGAAAACACATAATACATTAAAATTTAAAAAAGGTACAACATAAATGGGGAAATATATCGGTTACAAAGAAAAAAATAAGAGGAAAAAAGGGTGCTATTGATCCTATTTTGTTTGTATGTTGAAAACATACAGTAATGTCGTAAACTAGTCGCTTAATATTATATCAAACACTATATTTATTTTATTATACACAATAATTAACTTATTTTTTATGTATTTATACTAAGATTTCCTCCGTAACAAAACAATTGGTCAAAACATTCTGTTGCACATATTTTATTTCATTCTTATCTTGATCTTACTAATTTCTCTCATATTGATCTTACTAATTTAGATTCGGCAAGTACTTTAAGGGCTATCACAAAATGCATTTGTTATAAGATAACGGACACCGTTTAATAATATTTAATGATAATTTTCTTATTTTGACAACCCTATCCATACACAGGTATAGTGCGTGGGGAAATTAGCATGCATTGTCTGATAGCCAGCTTGTGTACATGCTATCTCGGCTAAGACTAGATTGTTGTGTGGAAAATTAATTGGCGTGTAATGAACAACAGCTAATCTAGGATTAACCTAAGCTTGTTCTAATTAACATAAACAATTATTACAGCTAGATTATTACATATTAAATTAGATATAAGTGGAATATACATAAAATGTGGAGACTTAAATATCTTCCAATTGGGACACGTAGGTATTTGTGCCAACAGTCTTCATCAGACATTACAATGGCTTTATAATTATACGAAAATATTGGTATAATAAATAACGATGCAAAAGTAAATAAATACCATGTAAAGTTTACTACGCATAGTGTAGTTCAGTCTAAATATGTAATTTAATACCGTCTGGCACACTTTTATTATTTATTGCAAAACTATTTTCAATATAATCATGTAAAACAAAGTCCGAACTATTCAGTATAGCGATATTTATATTTTGTCAATAAGAAGATTTTATTACCACTGAACCAGAAAGCTCACTTCGGGATTTAAAGGATCTGAAGTCAACCTACTTCCCAAACCCAAAACTTAGTAATTTAGGCGGTACTAAGACCACAGAGCATCGTTTAGTCAAACTTCTGTCGCTGAAATCCTCAAAGGTGCATTTAAACTTAAAATACACGCAATGTCGTGGGCATCGCGACGCAGCCTGAATGCCACTCATTACAACTCTTTCACTCCTTCTGAAATGACTGAACAGGGTTTAAGTGTAAGCTGACGTTTATAGTAAATGAAAACGAAGATTTCATGTAATTTGAGGACTCGTTCGTGTCTTGGTATGGCGGAATTATTACTAGGGAGTAGGGAGAGATAAAAATTGTCTGGACTTATAATATTATATCATACTAGGAATAATGTAGCTTTTACTAATAGGTAGCAAAAGAATTTATTTTTTCATACTAAATGTACGAGATGCTGAAAATTTGAGATTTTATTTTAACTAATAAATTAATTATTTAAGTAAATCTGGATCTTTGAATTTTATCTAACGAAAATGACACAATAATCAATATGTCATTCATTTTTCATGTGTCATCAAAACTGGAATACTTAAATTACCTTAATCCTTTAATTCTATTTGACTGTTTGTAGTATAGTAGTACTTTATGTTTTAAGTAGTCGATAGTACTAATAATTGGCGAAATGGCGAATTGGCGGTAAAATATTGTTTATTTTGTTTAACTACTACTAAGTACCATACTTAAAAATGTTTTTACAAAGTTGTCTGCGTAATATTGAAACAAAACTGTTCATATGCGTAATTGCAAATACTGCAATTCAGGCAAGATACTTATAAATTATAAACAATGAAATCTGCCGATTTTTATCACTTTTTGATAAAATGTCACAAAATCTCTGCAAGTCCAGTGACCCATAGACCTCAGCATAAACCAATAATGGCGGGAAAAACGGCGACTCAGCGTTCCACATTCAATCGTCTCTAATAGCGCCGTCGCCAACTTTAACATTCTATAGAGGAAGACTCTTGCCGAGATTCAATTAATGAAATATCTTGCAAAAGTCCAAGCAAACGGGTAATTTATACGAAAAGCTTTTGTCGTATTTTACAACTAGTTAAAACAATTGTGCTATATTTTTAGACTAATCGTAATATAGTTTTTCTTTTAAAAGACCATTTTATTTCTTTAATAATGTAAGCGAAAACAAGTTCGTTGCTGCTCCTGACTTATCTTGCAAATATATTCATCGTTTAAATACTTATATAATACAACCAAAACTTGAATTTGCAGAGGATTATAAAGATGGGTTGCCACCCTAGTCAAACTGGCCAACACCTGGCAAGCAAATAACATTACTTCAATCCGACAAAATTCCGTAGTCCCCAATTTAACTTTCGATCTTTATTTGTACATTCCCCTTTTTAATGCAATAATCGGACCCCTTAGGCCCTGACTGCAAATCATATCAATTATACTACGTCTGATTACCACTCGGCCTTACCACCCTTCGGCCGAATCGACGTGAACAATGAGCACAGACTAATTACAGAGGGATGTTAATAATAATTTGTACAATACCCACAAAAACATCCAGAGTATGCACTGAAAAGGATCCCATGTTTTAAAATTCGTACAATTAATAAGTGAGCGTCATTTCTTTTTTTTATTTATATCGTATTAAGACAAAAATTTCAGGACTACATATTAAAAAAAAAAAATGTTGCAATTATGATCACTTCAATTGTAAAGTAATACATTAACAATCAATTTTATGTAACAGTTTACTTTCAAACAAAATAATCGAAGAATTTTACATTTATTCCCTCTTTATGGCTTTTCACGGGCTTCCAATAGTTACCAAACACTCCCCTACAACTATTGAGTTGGTAATACTGCAACGTGACAGTCACATCAGGTGGTTTAAGACTGCAATTCTTGAAAACATTTCAGAACAAGAAGAACCACCTTTGTCTAAACAATCTAGCTATTGCGGTGAGCAACTCGCTAATGATTAAATGTCGAGAAAAGTAAAAGAAATGGGTATGTCGGGATGTGGTCACAGACAGTCCTGGGGCAGTAAGTAGCAGTGAAGAGCAATGGGGAGATTGTGAGCTTGTCTGTTTCCATTACGTTTTTAACATAGAATATGAAACGTATAGAGGGATCTTTATTCCTTTTATATTACGTAAAATATAAGACTTTTCGTATATTTTGCACAAGATACTAGACAATATCTTCGCGCGATGACATTTTCTAGCTTTGATTATTTCTTCTTATACTTTACATGGATCGTTTTGTATCTAAACCTAGCGATGAAGCTGAAGGGTCACTTGATCGTAAGTAATCACCGTCGCCTCGACATTTGCAACACTTTTCGTTTCTTTTTATAAGAATCCAATGTCATAGCACTCCAGAAATAGTTAAAAGGATTTAATTCTACATCCACTTACTCCATCTCCATCTACTTCCACTTACGTGGTAAGAAGAAGCGCGCAAACCGAATTGCTTAGGACCGCCGAGTCCATTTGATTTGATGGAGTTTCGTCCTTCATGTCACAATTACGAGCAAGATAAGCATTACTTTCATAAAACAGTTCCGTAACGTCCATCTCTATACGTTTACATACTCTATGGTTAAAAGACTCGGCAATCAACACGTCCCATTCACTCACAGATTATTTAAACGATAAACGTAAAACCTTTCGGCTTTCAATAAATGTATTCAACTTTGCAAGTTTCGCTTCGTTTTCGACGCATCGCAAAATCCGAATCTCTTGATGAAAAATTCATCGTTAAAATTTCGTTTTATATTTACCGTGAAATATTTAACCGTAGTTTCCTTTCTTTTTGATAAAACAATGGTTGTTCAGAAGAAAATAAAACAAAGCCTCTATTCCGCAGTGCACACTCAAAACAAACGTGCATTCAACTGGAGATTAGCCTCTACAGAATGAGTTGTTAAAATTCTATTTTTTCGCTTTAGGAACGGATTTGGGATTTGAAATATTTTCGCTATTTACTATACTCATATAATTGTTTTCATAGCATTTTTCTGTGCTACAGCGTTGCCAGGAATCCGGATAAAATCGGTCGTAGACTTTTTGAATCCGTGTCCGGTCAAAATAAACAGTAACTGGCTTGTCCAGCTTTAGTTAAGCTATTTTAAATTACCAGTAACATCACACCTTGTAAGTGAGCGAACACCGAACTCTGTCTCAATTTTTATACTAATACTACTAAGACACAAAGTCCTTAATAAATGGATAGCCTGATAGGCTTTTGTAGCCCTTTTACCCAAATGTCCGGCAATCTGGCCAGTCTGTCCGACTATTAGGTTTGACGTTGGCAACCCTCGTTCAGCGCGCCGGAGGGCAGATCAGTAGAACGTAGAGGTGGTTGACTCGCAAACGGCATGTCCATTCAGAACTGTTTGCTCTGCGCCACTCACCGCACAGGTGTCGCAGCCGACATTACTATTACATACGTCAGGGGTTCCCAAAGTGCGCCGCGGCGCCCTGGTACGCCGTAATGATTAAAGAGGGGCGCCGTGAGGCTATCTTTAGAAATTAAACTTGGCCTAAGTTTTAATTTTTGTGCATTTGCCCCTAGCACCAATGTATTTCGTGTAACTTGGGGGCGCCGTGACATAATACCAACCTGTAAGTGCGCCGCGGATTGAAAAAGTTTGGGAACCCCTGATATACGTCGTAAAGGACTGCTGGACAGTATGTGGGTATGATTCGCGTATTTTTGCTTTTGAAATTGAAAAGCGTGAGGATGCGCGGATTCTTGTATTGTATTAGGTATGTGTTTTGCATGTGGTATGGCTACGATGAAGAAATAACTATGATTTTTGTTTGAGATATGTTTAATGATTAATTATTTCGATATTATTAAGTTAATTATAAATTATATCACAAAACGGGTTTCCCCTGTTATCATTTGTTTTGATCGTTGTGCAAATATTACATTTTAATAATATAATTACCTTCATTTTGGTATACATAAGCTCAGATTCTACATAAGTGATTTCGAAAAACCATAATGTACGGCTATTTTAATAATGTCACGATATAATGTAATGGTATAGTGACCACCTATAAACAGGTGGCTACTTCAGATAAAAACGGTAAAAAGCGTTATTCACGTCACCTAAGCCCTATAAACATTGCAAAATACGGTCGACCACAAAGAGCGCGTCGTGCGACAAATCTTGCGTATGTTTACGACAAGTTGTCGAGAATCGCGATTTGCGATGCGGGCCGCGGGGACCGCAAATAACAATAATTTTCACACTTACCGCCAAGCGGGCCCGAGTGCCTACACAGTGTATAATTGCTTTGCAACACGGAACGAAAACAAAGAAAGTAGAAAAAACTTTCCCGCGTAAAATATTAGAAATTCTATAGCGTTTTGTAAATTCTAGATTGAGGTGCCTCACGCCAGCGTTGAATACTTTCCGAATGTAGGTTACCTAATCCTATGTTAAATAATAAGTGGAAAAGAAAATTACAGTTCGCTTATGAGTCGGTTGTAAATATGGTGGGTATTGTTAGGTTACCACGGTTGTGCATTATATTTATTACAAAGTTTATTATCGATATCTGCGTTGCTACGCTAAAGAAGTTAGTTAAAATGTCTCTAATAATAATGAGTGATAATGTAACTAAAACAATACAAGGAAATACCATTAATATATTAAAAATACTGCTAAACAAACATTTTGATTTAAAAAATATTATGCCACTGCTTATGGTACCGGCTCTGTTGAAACTGTAATTTTAAATAGATAACGTTTTAGGAAATATTTTAAAATTATTTCCCAAAACGAAGGAAAGTAGGAAATATTTTAAAATTATTTCTCAAAACGTTAATCTTGGACGAACGACCGTTGTCTGGGATACACATTACACAACAATTTTGGCTAATTTTTCTGAACGTAATCAACAACGATAATATTACAACCGTGCTACATCTAAGGCTTACAATAAATCAAATCCCTACATTAATTAACCTTATTTTGCAGCATTTAAATTGGAATGCAGTGGGTCATCCCAATCAATCACGAATTATCTTCAACTGTAGACCTTGGCGACGGTTTATCCGAAATCCGTGTATTCAATTATGCTTTATCTAAGCCCTCTTGACACCTCCATACTAATCTAGCAAGAAACAAGGACTATATAAGTCAGTTGTTTTGATTTTTTAAGCGGCTTTCTTTGTAGTCTGTTGCTGAGTTGTTGCCTAGTTTTTTAATCTGTTGTTAATCCGAATAGAATTAGGTCTTATTTAAGATATTGGAATTGGAACTTAGACATTAATCTTTTAGATGATCTCAATATATTATATGTGACTGAGAATTTACATCTCAGTCACCTAAGGTACCTTATACTAACTCTAAATTGATATCCGTATTTACAACCGATCTTAAATCATCACTTTTTTAGGAACAATTAAGGCGGTTTCACTAGGTTTCATAATATTATCGAGACATTCATAATTAGAAAAGTAGTAAAAATATAATGACTAAGGACTTCACGTATTAACATATAGATTTAAAACATTGATCTATCCGTCAGAATTGAAATTCTACGAACTCTAATGATTCCTTACTTTTTTCGCCGTAAACCAAAGTTACAATCAGTTTGTAAGTAAAAGTTTAGTATTGCGACCATGCTAACTTTTACGACAATTTGGTTGAAGCAGCGATTGCAATCAATCCGCGTCTTCACTCGTGCAATAACCGTATCAATTGGCGTACACTCGTTGTGTCCGGCGGCTCCTGTTTTGATTGCAGCGGGCACGTGCTCGTTGTGCGTATTTTCATTAGCAGTAACTGTGCTGCAGCGGTGCAAGCTATGAGCGATAGCTGCCTTTTAGGTCTTTGGCTTACTGGTCAATCTTCCTTATAAATGTAGTGCAAGTGCCTTAAATTCAACTCGTGTAAACCGCAAATATACCGCAATAATAATTCAAATGAATAATTGTGGTACATTCTTAAGTTTCTGATCTTATTAAGGTCTACCAAAGATATGTTGCTCCTGAAGACTAATTTGCCCGGGACACATTAGGTAGCGGTACCCATTTGGTATGGCGGAGATACCGTTCCAGATAAACTATGTGCAAGTTCTACCACCTATGTCAATTTTTTATGGTCATGTGTTATATTCCTCGAGAAACAGCACCAATCGCCCGAACTCACAGCTCAGGGCAAGCGACAAGTCTATAAGCTTTTAATCAGTTGGCCAGTCGCCAAGTGATCGGGCGTCAACCTCCGCGAATACAAATATATGCCGGAACGAGCCGCGTGACAGCAACATCTGTCAACGGGCACGTCCTTCCACCGCCCTACATCACATGCTTGTAAATGTTTCAACACCCTCGTAATAAACATCAAAAAATATTGACATTCCGTTATGAAACGCTATATACTTTGAAGAGCCCCGTGACACTGGTTTCGCCAAAAGCTGGACGTTAGAACAAAAGTAGTCAGATCCTCTCGTCATGACAATCTATTTTTTGTATGGATTTTCTAAAAAAATCTTCCAAAATAAGGACGATGTAAACGTACTGAACAATGGCACACTTTTGATACATTATTCGTTTAATCTCTCAGACGTGTAGATTTCATCATGATTTGTCTGTAATGCAAATCTTGGGCCTAGTGTGAGAAACCGAAATCTTAACCACTAGTCTATCATTGTTTACACTAACATTATTTCTGAATGTAATGGAACGAAATGTATTAAAAATAATAGTTCGAATTGCACATTTCAAATCATGTCCGCTCCAAGGGAGGCATCAATCACCAGCGAACGCAATAACTTACTCGGCAGTTCGCAATAACTCAATCGTAAGTTCCGCGAACGTGGCTAACGCGCGGTGTAACGCCGCGGCATGCCGGGCGACACGTTCCGGCCAAAACACCGCTGCAGCTGAACTATAACTATTTCCAGTGAACCGGAATAAACGTGCTATTGTTAATGATGGAGAACAGCAATATTGTGAGCGAGTTCAGAGAAA
>DWNR01003529.1:0-11697 GCA_018250455.1 Polygonus leo | reverse complement strand
GGAAAATCGCTCATTCCTACGGGAAATTCAGTAATATTTTATATGGCAGAACAACGTTTGCCGGGTCAGCTAGTATAGAATATATATTTTGATTTTTCTTGTAAAAATGTAAATTTGCTTTACTTTAACATGCGTGAACGCAGCCCGAGTCTGTAAAATATTATACACATAATTCTATATAGGTTGTTTTCTAATTTTACGTATTATATATATATATATGGCTGTAAGAAATAGTAGTTTGTATACGCTATACCAGTGTGAAGTACATATCAGTGTGAAGCTACTTTACATATTACTATTCCTTTACGCACCGTACGTCAGGAAAGCTTCCGTTCGAGATATTTTTCCGAAATCCTCAGAAATAATCGTTCAACTTCAGTCAGTTTATACTCAACCATAATAAATGGTACCTCTAAACCTTCCTGATTAATCACTCTACCCATTGGTGAAAAAACCAGTTTTGATAAGTGTCCGATAAAGTTAGATGTATAAAGATCGCCTTTTATTTTATAAATTTTGGTGCAAATTAACACCAACGTAGTCATTGCGAGTATAAAACTATTTATCGATATATTCTGATATTAGTTAGCTAATGTTACTTCGTTGTTGTTTATTGCCTTGTATTAGTTTGATTGATTTGAAAAACATTAACTGTTAACATAATAATATAAATGTCTACTTTAATTAACAATCATACTAATAAGAGCTCCAATAATATTATTGTCTCCTTTTGCAAAACGAAAAGTAAGTCGGGAATGCCGGCGCATAAAGCTTAATCAATGTGGACAAAACGGAAGTATTCCCGCGGAAAGTAAGTTGGTTTTCGCTTTGAAAATCAAAGAAAGGCTTTCTTATACCGAGTTTAATCTTTTCTTGCTTTTATGTTAAACATTTAGAACAGACGCCTCTTAGTTCAAAGATTTTGTGTACATTCATGTCATTTCTCTTTATTGTTGGTTAGTATAAAAGCATGTGTATTTTTATTAAACGGTTTTATTTAGCATTCATTGTTTGTTTGGATCAAATTTGGTCATTGAAGTTTGACTCCCATCCTGTTGACAGATCTGATATTAATTACACACATTTAGTTTTGACGACAGTACAATATAATAAGTTCTGTATCATTGTAAATTCAAGATGATCTCAATATGGGTATTAACTGGTAGGGCTTGACTAGTCTTTGAAAAAGATGCATATCATAGGTATATAAAATAGATAGATATAAAAATAGAGGTATTATTAAAAATAAAGTATTTAAGCCAATATTTTAAGTTGGACACAGTTACACATGTGCGTATATTCATTAAAATCGATGCTGTAGTTTCGGAAATTAGCCCATACAAACATCGTAACACAAGATTATCTATACATATAATAAAACAGTAAAAAATTCGTATGTCTATACATTTAATATATTTTCGAAAAACTAATTGGGGGCGATGTTAAAATAGTATTAGAACACTTTTCAATGGTTTTTATTTTTTTGTCTCTCTGTTTGTCTGTTTGTCCAGGCTAATCTCCGAAACTGCGGACGGATTCGAATGAAACTTTTTTTGGTGTATAGATACTAAGCCTGGTCAACATTTAGTACACTTTTTACTGCGGGAAAGTCGCTCATTCCTACGGGAAATTCAGTAATATTTTATGTTTGCTGTTTTATTATATGCAATACATTTATTATATGTAATAGATGGCAGAACAATGTTGACCCAGCAGTCAGCTAGTTATAAATAAATATATTCTGATGTCTTAAAACCAACATGCAAATTAAATATAATGTTGCATAATAAACTAAAACGATCAGTGAAAAGTTTAAGACTGTTTAAATTAACAGATATTAAAATTGTCGTATAACACAGAAGTACTACAAAGCGCTGGAACATTAATAGGAGAAGTCAAAGAGGTTCTTGCATAACAAAGTTGTGAAGAATGAGCACACACCGTATTACTATGAGTTAATTAGGTTTATATTGCTTAGTGTATTGTACTGTAGGATAAAAAGTTAATATAGTTGAGTCAAATCTTTTGATGTAACATTTTCATAATATTATCTATCTTTACTATCTACGAAATTAAGAATTGTACACTTTAGTATATCGTCATGTCACATTATGGTTTAAAGAATTTATTCTCAAAAAAGACAATCGTCACTTACATGAAAACATAACTTAATTACATTTAAAGAGTTCGCTGTCTTAGCATTAAAACAAACATTAACAACAAATTTAAAAAACAAACAATTTCAATTTACACACATTTGCTATTTCTATTTCCACTATTTATGTTGGCTGCACGACAAAACAAGAAGAATATAAGCACCACACCACACCAATACCATTTTGTACACAAAAATATTTGTTTATCTTTATTCTAACGCTTCAATAATTTTTAGATTTATATTTTTTATCGTTATGGATGGAGCAAACGAGCATGGAGTCCATCTAATGGCCACTTCCGCCCATGGCCATTGACCACAGGGGGTAGCAACACCCCTAAGAACTACGATGTTCGCCTCATGTGTGGTATAGCTGGTAACGACGCTTTTCTAAATTGAAACACAAGGAATTACTTCACGGAGGATTATGAGGGTGGCGGTGGTACTTTTCAAAGATACCTCTTCATAATGCAGAAGTAATAACTCTAAAAACATATTTTTTAAGATACTCACTTAGATACCCAATAAATAGTTATATTTCTCGATATGCTATTATAACTTTGTAAGGATCCCGCCCTCCATTAAAAGCTCCATTCATTTTCTTTGTGGATTCGGTCACCCCTCATTTATGACAAAATTATTTGTGACAGATAGTCCTTCCGTCCTTACTATTTATCTGCTTTTCTGCTCTCTTTTCTTATCTGAGATAAAAGCAAATTCAAAGAGATATAAATATTTATTTGAAGGTATGGAAATGGCAATAACAAATTAAAGTTATTTGAAATTAAGGTAACTTGCTTAACTAAATAAATGTTGGTATATAGGTATTAACAATATATGGATATGGATTGGCTATATGGGTTTTGACGTATAATTATTATTAATAACATTTTTATATTATCGATACTCTCTGCCTACCCCGTTACGGATTTGGCGTGAAGATGTGTGTGTGTGTTTGTGTGTGTGTGTGTGTGTGTGTGTGTGTGTGTGTAAATATTATCTATGATCTACAAAAATGTTAATTTCTCAAGTCAGTTTTGAAAATGTCTATTATTTGCCATGTCAGATAAAGTGTGAGAAATACTTTGATAAATCGTACCGTTACTTACGTATGTAACAAAGAAATTTAATTTCGAAGTCGCGGTCCATTCTAGAAACAAATAAATCCTCTCAAGGGATAAAGCCCCCAATTTGGTGGCTTTCATCATTCGATAAAGGCTACAAAAACAAACTTGTGTAAATATTTATACCGAAAAGGCCCATTCGTCAACCAGTTGTAAAACCGTCGGGAGTGTTCATAAAATAAAATCGGTCGTTACTGTCGAAAATTACTTCGCACCGGCCGATTGGAAAAAAACTCCCATTTCTGTCGTCCATACATCATCCGAGTATTTATTTCATTTATAGGCTCTGCTGCAACGGTTGACCATAATTCTCTGCAGTGTGCAATCAAAATAATTGAGATCATTCGTATAGGTAGTCAGTACTGATCGGTCAGGCGTGATGCTGTTCATATAAAAAGGGTTGGGTTTGAGTTTCTTTTTTTGTAAATGATATTTGAATATGAAAGCATGTTAATGTTAATTGAAGTACACATACTATATACTACTACATAATACATACTATAGTAGTAAGTCTATTTATATGACGATTGTTGAGGTTTACAGACCTCCACTATAGGTCCAGGTACATTTTTGAAACAGTTTCTGTAGACGAAATCGAAACTTTTTAGGGCAAATAAAGCGTATGTTTTTACGTCCTGTAACATTACTGTAACATTTTAAATCCTTTCTTTGTTAATTTCTTATGTAAATAAATTTCTAAGATTTATTCGTGCAGACTCAATTTTTGTCAAATATAAAAAAATCATATAGATAATATTATTTTGTGCAGATCATATTATCTTTGTCTGTAATTATATACTTATAGGTTTAAGTTTACCTTGATGGATGATATTTCAAAAAAAATGCATACGTAGACACAAATAGTGTTTACAAGAGGGGAGCCATTGATGTCGCTTACTTCATACACCACATAAAAGGGTATAATCTACGCAGCTTTAGACCTTAAACGATATTGCGTAGGCTTTACGGCGGGTTTATTAGGAGCTGGTAAAAAAAGATTTAGCCCGTAGGTTAGTGTAGTCTTAAGGTTTTTTTTTATTTATCACACATGTTCTATATGGACTTACAGCTTGTATAAAATTTCCGAAATACGATTAGAAACAAAAGTCGACCTAGAGTACTTTGAATTCATCTCCCTGAAACCATCGCTGCGTAATACTCTGTCAAGTAATAAGGGATTATTGAATTTAATATTCACATTTTCCTATTTAAAGCTTCACATAATGTGGTGGTATTGCATAGCATACAGACTAAAAAGCAAAATAGTTAAATATAATCCTGTATGGTTTACAGAATTTAATATACGAGTATAATGTCATAAATATTCGTTGCGCTTCGTAGCATAAGTTTCTTAGCGAACATAATAATATATTCCGATAAGCAATACTTATCGGTTGCGTTTCGGTTCGAGCAGTTTTTCGCTAAACGTTGCCAAGTAACCGCGGGTGCCAAGTCAGGTACGAATGAGGAATAAAGAACGGCCACAAAAACGAAATAAGCGTTTTATTCCTTTTACAATGTAAAGAGATTTTGTCTCCTCCGCAAATTCCTAGCGAAACCTAGACCCAAGCAAATTGTTCCTTTAAATCTCGCTCAAGACCAAATTCAATTTTAAGAAGCACCGCCCGAAGCCGTGAGATCTGAAAAACAAATAGTTGAAAGTTTAACTAGTTTGCGTAGACTTAGGGAATTCATTTAAATACCGTTAAGATTTTGGGAGAGATTTATTAACTTATTATTATCTAATTGTTTTAGTCTTAAGCACAGTTGAATTTTAGTTTAGTTTCTGGATTACTCTTTGAAAGTTGAAGTTGATATTTATAATGACAAATTATTAACTACAGTATTGTAACAATAGTAGAATTTTCATTAGTATATTACATTTAATAATCTTTACGTTTACATTACATTTTTACGTTAAGTTTATTCAAATCAATAGGTATATCTATACTAATATTATAAAAATGAAGTTTGCTTGCTTGATTAGAACACGCTAATCTCAGGAAAAAATATTTTAGTGTTACATAGCCTATTTATTGAGGAAGGCTATATAGGTTTTATATAGGCTATGCAAAATCTTGCTACGACCCATAGGAGCGGAGTATCAACGAAAAATGTTGCAAAAATGGGGAAAAAATATCCTTTATATGGCAGTTGCTATAGATAATTCAATAATTATCGTTATACTACAAAAAACAAACTTTTGTCGAAATAAAATACACAATTAAATCCTCCATAATAATAACCAGGTGTTTAAAATTTTCAAAGAGGTTCTTAATATCCCGGGATGATTACCAACCCTCCTCCATATTTCTAATGAGATGAGAGCATGTTTGTCGCCTGTTGTTCTAATTTCACTTAGGAGCAGGAACTGGGTAATGGCTGCGTCACGTTTAAGGGCCATTATCCTACCCCATAATTATACGAGGAATTTAGGACTATCTTTATTAGGATCTTTTAAAATCCACAGCGTACCGAAGTTTCCTTAAATTTCTTAGCGTTAATGCAGTAGTAGTACGTATATAGTAGTACTAATAAATAGTAAGTAATTAAATAAAACTATAGGATAACTAAATATAGGATATCAACACGCGCTATAATGAAAAAACATAATTTTACTAAAACAAACTGTGCTATTTATCTTTAATTTTTGACGCCTCTTCGACTTGTATTGTATTCGAGAATATAAAAAAATTATATTGTCTTAAGTTAATAAATAACTCCAATTAATTGTAATATATAATTACTGTAATTATTGTATATTGAATGTACCCGTGACTTCCTCCATATGTATGTTAATAATAGCTAAAGAAGTAGTAGAGATATGGATGGACGAAAATAAAAAAATACATTTCTATAAAAATTAAGTCTAATTTTCCTGTACATAGTTTAGGTATATTTCACGTTCCATTTTCACATTTCAGTCCCTGAAGCCGATTGCTCTTATTCCATCTTAAGATTTCAGAGATTGCGTTTGACTCCGACCTCTTGACCGAGTGACCGAGCTGATTGGCAAAGAGATTCAGCATTACCATTTCTCTCTCAGGATTTGTAGTTTAATATTTCAAAGTGCAAAATTGTATCCATTATGAATTCTTTAGATTTATATGAATTATAATAGAAAGCTTTCTAATATTATAAATAAAAAAGTACATATAATACTTATTAATGACAACAAAGTACATCTCGTACGTACTTACAAATACTTAGTTTAAGTATTAATTTGTTTTTTTTTTTCAATCTATTATTTTTTACTTATTATTTTATTAAACACTAAAATACTTTTTCAAATAAATGTACTTCATATGTCAATTACATAAATTACTTATTCTAGAGTAAAAAAATGTTTCTAACAATAACGAATTCTCTCAGATGATAACAAAAACATTCAAGTACTTTATGGCATTTAAGACAATGCCGGTGCTAACTTATATACTACTAAACTATGTACTTCTTTAATTTATGCTTTGCCCCTAATAGGAGTTTTACTACCCGTAGGAGGTCTAAGTTATAAAGAAATTAGTAATCAGTTGGTTCATTTAAATTTTGCTTTAGGCGCCATAATGCACAACGAGACGCGTCGGGTGGCGGGAATCGTTTCAGCGCAACGCCAGTTAATAAAAGCACGCTGTGCCCCAGTTACAGAACACTTAGCGTTGTTTATAATAGTTGAAATTAATTTTTAATTGTAAAGTTATTACAGTCTATTGTATTCTTTGATGGAATTAACTTGGATCCTCCTGATTTTTTTTGGAATTCATATTCATTATTCGACCGCATTTCTCATTGCATATATAAAAAATACTGTAGACTACCGGCTAATAACCAAAAAAAAAAACTCACAAAATAGCAAATAAATAAATCCAGCAGTGATATGGCATTTAAATTATTAAAACTATGTACATGTATGTGTCTAGGCTACAAATCAATTTGAATTCAGACGATTCCTTTAAAATTAGCTTTAAGCGCCCTAAAAGACATCAAGAGGCGTCGGGTGGCGGGAATCGTTTCAGCGCAGCGCAGCGCCAGTTCATAGAAGCACGCTGCGCCCCAATTATAGAGCACTTAGCGTTGTTTATAGTAGTTGAATATAATTTTTAATTGCAAAGTTATTATCGTCTTGTAGACATTGTTGTATTCTTTGATGGAATAAACTTGGGCCTTCCTAATTTTTGTTAATCTTATTGTTTTGTATTTCATATTCTTCGACCGTATTACTCACTCCTTATCGATACTACATACTGTAGAATACTGTATAATTATAAAAAATAATTCACAAACCAGTAGTTTTATAGCAAATAAATAAATGCAGCAGTGATATGACATATAAATTATTTAAAGTATGTATGTGTATGTGTCTAGGTTATAAAGCAATTTGAAATAAGAGGGTTAAAATTTGCTTTAGGAGCCCTAAAAGACATCAAGAGGCGTCGGGTGGCGGGAATCGTTTCAGCGCAGCGCAGCGCCAGTTAATAGAAGCACGCTGCGCCCCAATTATAGAGCACTTAGCTTTGTTTATAATAGTTTAATATATCTTTAATAGCTATATTTAGTATCATATTTAATGTGGTTAGTGTTTTATGTGGTATGTACGTTATACCTATGTACGTTATACTGAATATTTTGAGAAAGTGGAGATAGAATCATCTCAGTTACTTTTTATTAAGGGAACCCCTTAATAAAAAGTAACGTCTATTCAAAATATTTTTAAAAAACATATAATAAAAGATATAAATCCTCATAATTAAAAAAACATTAAATACGAAGAATTGAGATGTGGTGTTACAATTTTTTATGCAAAGCTGTTACCTAATATTATATTACAAATACCAAATAGAAGCTGAAAGCTTCAAATTGTGTAATAAAAGTAGCAACGTAAATCGGAAAATAAATTCCGATATAAACGATGTCGAATGTTTATTTTACAGTACCAACATTTGCATTTTCATACGACTTACATTTCTGTACAAGTGTTTATTTAGAAACTAGAAAATATTCTTGCGCAGAATAAAGTTGGGAAAATGGGGAAGCAAATTTAATCGTGGAAAACCGTTCTAATTCATGGTTCACTGTACCTACAGTACAAGCGCATACAATCTTATTTGTGTAACTGTATCGTAATACAAACCTGTCTGCGTACAGAAGGTTAATAACATAAAAGTTTTCCGTGGTCTCCTACTTGTCTCATGATACTCCCACAATCAAAATGAATCTAACAACTCGTCATAGTTTTTCATATCATAGCTCTTTAGGAGACACTGTCTTCTGTCATCTCATACAAAAATTGACTTATTTACCAGCCAGTTCAACCGAGGAAGTACCATCGCTACCTTCTTAATGTGACGTATATAAGTACGTGGATAGATGTACGTAGTCCTCCTTGAGTACGCAAAAAGAATTCGATATGGGATTCTATAAGAACCACTTTAGGTAGGTAAAAATGAACTACTCTAAAGTAATAACTAAAAATAAACATATATTGTTCAGTTCTTAAAAATACTAACTAAAGAAAATATTTCTCTAGCAAAAAAGTTTTATTTGTAAGACGTCAACAATTTTGAAATTTCATTTCGTTCCACGCTATCCGAGTTTGTATGTAGAAATTCAAGTTAAAAGTTGCGATTTGAATAAAAAAATAAATTATTGCTTCAAAGTACCAAATACCAGATGTTTGTGTAGTCAGACTGTGGAAAGGTTTTAGATTACGCTTAAAGCATTTAACATTCCGGTAGAGCTGGATTAAGGATGATATTGCAAGAGAGATGCGAGTATAATATGTTTACATTGGTGGTATGCAAAAAATTACATTTAAGTCGTATTTACTCTAATCACAATAATGTTTAACTTTGTGTCCGACCGTATTTGTTTATTTACATATATCTACATATCTTTTTCTAAACAGTAGATACATTAGACGTAAAAAGAAAGCGATTGGTCCTAATACTACAGTGTAATAAGGAAAACTGTTTATATTAATTAGGACACCGCAGGGTGATGGCGTCGTAAGGACGTAATGGAAAGACAAACTCACTTATATAGTTAGGTACCTATAGTAAATAGTTACGACATGTTATGAAGGAATTATGTAATTAAATCCTCATTTCAATATTGGCAGGCATTTGGTAATAACTTATAGATGTTTTTATTATTTGATCAACTGAAATATGTTACTTCTTTTTAGTATAATTACAGACATATATAGGCATAAGATTTGTCAACTCCTACAAGATATTCAAATATTTTCGCATACTTCCCTTCTTAATTTACCAATATTTGAATCGATTTGCGTAAAATGCACACATTTAACATGAAAAAATGCAGATGAGAGAGGAGGTAGAAGTAGACCGGTTTGGATAGGCCAGCTTACACACAAAAGGAACATCTTGGCTCTTAGGGGTAGCAAGGCATCTGATCTACCTCAGGTACCACTCAATCGTATCAGATACGATTCAAATAGGGAACGACCAATGTCCATAGGCTGTAGTGACCATAAGGTGGACTGCGTGTTCGTTTTAAAAAAATCTATTTCTAAGGAGGTATGGGATAAAAGTGTCCATATATAGAAGAAAGCGGACTCATTTATTTGTCCATTAGTTGTGTAAGTATTAATTCCCGATGACCAGGAAGACGGCGCTAACAAAGCTGCAGGACGCCGGCGCCGCGACGGCGCTGCACTTAACGCTCCTGGATGTCCGGTCATTGACCTCATTGAACTCATGTTATTAACAAAATACTTTAGTACGTCATACTGAGAACTACCATACATACTAATATCCCATATTACACGCAATTTATATGCGGAATTTTGAGTTTGTTGTTAATTCATTTTATGGCACTTACACATGAAGAAAATAAAGAAAGGTCATGTTTGCACGTAGAGGATCTTTGATCTTTCCAATAGAGATAAGACCAGGAACGCAATCTCTAAAGATGTTGCTTACGTTATTCTTACTCAGGTATACTTATATAATTGAATGGTATATCAGTATATAACAAATGGGCTGGAAAAAGTATGAAGTCGAGTCTAGAGGCGTTGTTAAACTTCCATCCAAAGTTAGGAGTTTCAAAGCACCTTTTTATATAATGAAATTAAATGATTTATTTATTGCACAATTATGTTAAATATAATTAAGACAGTATAGTATTTGACGGTATAGCGATAATTATGGATACATTTTGTCAGCGTGCGGAGTAATTATTCGCGATACTGGTTAAGGGATATTAGGCACCCCCACTTACCACGTAATTAAGACAGCAAACGAGTGTGCAGACTACCTGTTGGAAAACTCTCGCCCATGACACCTGTGACGAACTTCAAATAGGACTTCTCAAAGGGAATGATAGTGTAGTGTGAGTTAGTGCTAGATGTTCATAAGAATATTAGATAGTAAATATTCATTAGTACAAGGACATAAAGATGGTTAAGATAATTTAGTCCTGTTATTGTAAGTTAGTGAAATCACTATATCGCTGCAAAATATACATTATAGTAGTACATAGACGTAAGATGTACCATTAACTACCAGCGTGCCTGAAAATAAGATCTTGAGTTAATACTCTTATGTCAATACATTCTTGGCTATGTATACGTTGTATATAAGTACAAACGTATTAAATTATGATATTCATTAGTACGAATTACGACAAGAAGACAGCACTTATGACGTGGGTCGGCATCGCGACGCCAGATCGTTACGTGCGAAGACTCTATGATTTAGTTCATTGACTTAATGAGATCATGTTATTTGCGAATAATCTTCCGTTTCGCATATTCTTTGGTATGTTATGTCTTATTTTATATAGGAAGGTACACCTAATCATTCATATTTAAATGAGTATATTGTGGAAAGCGGACATCGCCTAGGGACATTTGCAATACCAGGAGTATCCCAATGCATTCTTAGGTATAAAAAAAATTAAGAATTTATTTCAGGTTTCATATGCATGAAAAGTGCGACATTGCATATCTTATATAAGAATTTTGAACATGATTAAGCAAGTCTATAAAATTGCTCTTCACAATATTGCTAACGCAAGTTCACTAGAACACGCTGTATATATCAATTTTGCTCACTACGACAGCTACGAGAGCTAAGCTTTTTGTAGCCTCTCTTGAAAATAAGATAATGAGAATTTAGTCTCCTATATTAATACGTCCTTGGATACGCATTACATACAACCGTGTTAAATTATGATATTCATTACTACGGAAATAGGAATTACAACAAGAAGACAGCACTTATGACGTGGGTCGGCGTCGCGACGCTGGATCGTTACATGCGAAGATTCTTTGATTTAGTTCATTGACTTAATGAGATCATGTAATTTGCGAATAATCTGATTCCGTTTCGCATATTCTTTGGTATGTTATGTCTTATTTTATATAGGAAGGTACACCTAATCATTCATATTTAAATG